>JAFBJT010020693.1:99598-116740 GCA_016785325.1 Chascanopsetta lugubris | reverse complement strand
ATACATTCATGAAAAAGTCAGAATGTAATTGTTGTGTGGTATTTTTTTAGAGGTGACACAAATGACAGAAATTTTACACAGTGCACCTTTAAAGTATCAGGTTGTCAAGCCCCATATTTGACTTCAACTTCAATCAACTCAATGGTGTTGGGTGGCAACCTTGTCTTTCCGCAAGTACGGTTGGTTTTACAATTGTAACATATTGTACATAGAGTCTTACAATTGTATATATTTCAACAAATCTCTTTTCATTCTACATCAGAACAAAAAATTCAAGGAATTTAAAAAGGGAACCTCCTCGTCAGTGGATAATAATTATCAATGGCCCAAAATTCCCCCCAAAATGCAATTATGCTATAATAAATTTCACACACTCATAAATATTGGGCCTCTTAATGTGTATCACCCATAAATCACTCCCTGGGAAATCAGTGAAATGTCATAACACTCTCATAAGCAAACAAAAAATAAATAAATATTCTCTTTTTGTGATGGGTTCTTCCTTGGGTCATGCTCCACCCTCCCATATGATTTAATAGAATTATCTTTTCTAACTAAGGATTAAATCAGGCTAAACAGTCCCCGGAGGAATAATATATTATGTCATTAGATCTACACCAGACTGCAAACCCCCATAAATATGAGTCCCATGATATTACCTGACATGCCAGAGACATAAAATATTTCTGAGAAATCAACACAAAATGTTGAAAAGCATCCCATCTCACAAAATTAAAGAAAGTGAGGACAAATACTGGATCTGGCCCAAATTCTGTGAGTTGTGGCAATCCATCCATATGGTTTTGAGTTACCCTGACAATTAACAACAAAAACAAATCGAGAGAGAGAACTCTTTGGTAAAGGAGGTAAAAGATATGTAGAGCTGATTTGTAACCAAATCAAGATTTGGTGCCATCAAGAGGTGGAGTTGTATCCCTGTTGTATCGATCACTTCAACCTTCTGAGCATGCAGGGGACCCTATTGTAGACTTCAGTTCTCATTAAAACTCAAAATATGTTTAGTATGTCCACATTTACAACTGTAAAACATGGCTGCCCCTGTAGAGAGGACCTGCTCCTCATATAAATATACATTGATGGGCTCATTTAAGGTCAATGGAAAATAAATTTTCATGATTATAAATGCATGAAAATGTCAGTATGTAAATGTTTTGTAATACATTTCGAGGTGACCAAAATGACCAAAATATTACACACTGCACCTTTAAATAACTCACACCTGATGTAGTTCAAATTCTCCTGCTAACCAAAACTGCCAGCTTGGAATGAACTCCCCCACAGAAAAAATGCAAGCATGGAAAAGAATATGAAGTGACAGCACAGAACAGTAGATGTCCTAACCCTCCTCTTCCCCCTGGAGGGAACTTTAATATGCAGTGCTTAATGAATTTGCAGAAAACCGATATGCAATCTTGAATGTCATTATTGATAAGGTAGGGGTAGTGAGAACAATTGCACATGAACGGGATCCAGTTGACATTAAAATTGCTTATCAAAGTGCAATTTTAAATCAGCCAGTCTCTTGAAGATTAAGAGGAGGGATCTGTTGGGACTAATTTAAGGAAAATAAACGTTTGACCTTAATGTTTCATTCGCATGAAATATTAAGATTCATATTGGGGATAATATACGTAGTGAGCAGACTTAACTCTTTAAAGGTACAAGCACTGGATGCATTGCTAAGATATAGTCTATTCTAGGTGGATGTCGAATAGCGTCAGTTATAGTGGTGATTAGTATAAATAAAAAGTTATTGTCAAATGAGATAAACTCACTGGTTTTGTGCGAGACAGCCTGGGGCCACGGTGCTCTGAGAGTGAGGGGTTCGCTGAAGACTGGTGAGTTCCAGCATATCCACTTGCACATCTGTCACATGACCAGGTAACGGTCTGAGCACAGTCAGGATCTTCTCTGCCAGGTTGTCACCATGGTGAGCAACAGCTCCTGCAAACCAAGAACAGGTGAATCTTCAATAATCATGTGATTCGTGGCCCATAACTAGGGTAATATCAAAAAGTGCCATTTTGCAGTAATTGATTTTTAAAGCAAGTTGATAATATGACGATACATCTCGATATCTTTGAATAAACGAAGAGCATCATAAAAACTACATTGGTTAATTGCAGGATTTGTATATTAATTCACTGCAATTTAATGTCAGATTCACAAGAAAACAAACTAAGATGAAACAAGTCCAAAAATCCCACATACTGTGACTTAGCCATTATTCAAATGTGTACAATATATAATGATTTGATATATGTATTCACATGCCCTACCTGTTGTTTTCAATACCCTAGAATAAGCCCTTTACATTTACATCAGACGTGGATCCTCTCTGGGGAGGCCACCAGGTCGCACCACCATGTTTTGACCACATCCCAGAATGGACACACTAAGACCCTTTTGAGATACAATGATAAGTGAAGTCTACCAAAGGTTTTCCAAAATGCATGAAAGTGAAGGATGAGGTTAGGGCTATTCAGCTAAAATATTCTACTTCACCCCGTAATGTCACTAAATGCAACAAACTCCTTTCAGGGCAGATGATGTCACAGCTTGGAGAGTCATATGAGGTTAAATTAGATTTAGGAATATATACTAAACAGACGAATGAAGATGGCACAGGGTTTAGAGTAGTCAGTGGGTCAATTCTAGTCAACACCATCCGTTGTTCTGCATCCCAAAGTGTCTTTGGCCAAGATAATTAACCCGAACTCACCCATGTTCTCAGATGGAAAGTGTACGTGTTCATTGGTCTATTTCTTGTTTGTGCGAGAGGGTATGTGTACTTTTCGTAGTTACCAAGATTAGAACATTTATTTTATTTGATCTTGAGCAGTATGATGAGGGTGATCTTAAAGGTGCAGTGTGTAAAATATTGGTCATTTTTGTCATTTCTAAAAATAAGAGTTATATAACAATTACGTACTGACATTTTTAGATATTCATAATGTTTTTATTTTATTTCCATTGCCCTTAAATTAGCCTAATAATGTATATTTACATGAGGAGCGGGTCCACACTACGGGGGCCGCCATGTTTTTACAAGAGCCCCAGAGTGGATGTACCAAACGTCATTTGAGTTTTAATGACAACTGAAGTCTACCAACGGTTCTGCTGCATGCTGGGAGGGGTGAGGGTGACGTGATGGATGCTACATGCAACTTCACCACTAGATGTCACCAAATCTTACACGCTGCACCTTTAAAGGTTGGGATTCATGTGATCCGACCTATTCTGATGTCAAAGTATGTTTCACCTGTCAGATCCATTGTTCGGTCTATGAAGATGATTGATGCTTTATTAGTGGCCGTTTTCCTTCGATTCTTAGCTTGGGGATGACTGGTCAGTTCTCCGGCTATGATGCGGCTCATGGGCCCCACGGCAAAGCTCTCCTCCCTGGTACCTGTGGCCTCAAACATTGCATTCAACGCTGACGCCAGGGATTTGGTCTGGATCTGCACCTCGGCAGGGAGGGAGCTCATGTCTACGTCCACCACGCTCCCAAACCTCTTCTTCTCTGGTCGTTTTTCGTTGATGGTGTCCAGGTCCGGGGGGAGCAGGGGGAACAGGTGGGAGAACGTGGGGGTGAGGAGAAGCTGCGGTGACAGCGGGGCGAAGACAACAGGGACGTACATGACCTCAGCCGTGTAGTTCATGTTCCCCATCCACTCACACAGCTTCTCCTCAAACTGGTCGAACACGGGGCTCCCGTCCATTTCCGCCGTGACGTTGTTGGCGAGCAGGTGGGCGGAGTGGGAGACGGCGGTGACAACGACGCAGTACTGGAAGTGGCTGAGCGATATGATGTCTTTAATGACGTCCACCGTCCTCCCCTTCAGCAACGTGCTCACCACAAACACGGCTTTGGGCTCGCTGGCTCCACAGGCTTCGAAGCTGGAAAACTGCTTGACGTTCCGGGCTCCTGCCTCCAACAGGGCGGCCGCTCCTCCGCTCCAGTGGAGAGCCTCGGAGCACTCGTCATCCATGAACACCACCGCCTTCTTGACCTTCGACAGCACTTTGTCCCACATGAGGACCGGGAAGTGCTTGAAGTCCTCCGCCGTCAGCATGCTGTCGGTTGCCGGTTTGAGCGAGGCGCTGCGGAATCACGGAAGTATCATCAGCTGCGCTCAAGTCGCAGGCAAACAAATACATGCGTCTCGCAAGGGTGACGTCGCCCGTCGAGCGTCGCGGGAGTTCTACGTCATCAGAGCGCTGTCTCGTCACTATGGAGATATGCAGCGTCCAGTGAGCAACTGATGGACGGTATAGAAGACTGGTGAATTAGAGAGACATCTATTATTATTTTTTAGTGTATAAGACTAACTATATAGTATCGTTATTTATTTTTAAGGGGGGATTAAGAGGAAAATATCAAATTAACATGAATCGATGGAAACATATTCCAGAAAATGATCAAGTGTGATTATAATTTAAATAATTTTTTTGTCTGCTTGTTCGGTTTGTGCATTCATACAGGTGTTTTATAACTTTAACTGTTGGGAAAAGGAGCAGGAAAATCTGAGTCCTACCCATGTATTTGTCTGATGTCTATTAGATATTCCAGTCGACTTTTCTCTATTAAGATGATCTACCAATGCCCCTCATATAAAACTCAAGCCCTCAGGAGCATTGAAGATAGATATTTATTTCCATTCTCACGACTGTTTATGTCTGATATACAGGAGAGTCATACTCGAATCATAAAAGAAAACTTAAAAAAAAAAGTGATTGTTTTTCCTTTCATTTCGTTCTTGTTGTTAAATCTACTTTCCCTCATGTTTTGTGCAGGTACATTACATGTTTTTGTATGGTTCATTATATCATATTGCACTACAAGAAAAGAAAAAAAACATTTGGAATTCACTGTATCTGTTCCAAGTTCCCCCTTTTTTCGTTTGCTATTGGCCCATGGATTTATGAACAGTAGCAATTTATCCTTTCATAGCCATGAAAAAGTGTGATATAAATCAGTATGTGAGGCTAATGTCACTGTTATTTGACCAAATTCATTAATTTGTCACCTCTTTTGATGGAAAGTACATTTTTATTAAGTCTGAGGCAAGACCAGTTTGATAAGTAACAGTGAACGGTGAATACAAATCCAAATGAACTGTGAGTATTCTCATTTCCTCTTAGAACCAACTGCACTGATAATAATCATGCATTCAGAGACAATAGACCTTTCACAGCACAATAATGACAGAGATCATTATAGCTGTGTGACAGCACCCTAAGTGCTGCCTGAAATGTGAGGGCATTCATGCAGAACATTAAGAGGTATTTTGATGCTTATTAAATCTGCTGCCAGGCCATCAGTGTTTATTTGTGAGCTGGGAAATGTGGGTGTGGAAATGTAAGCAATCACACCCAAATAGAGTACCAACGCTATTTGTGGACTGCTGCCTATATACTCTTTTCCACATAATAAATGTAGCATAACCATCTCATCATGGTTATTTATTGTCACACATACACAGAGGCTTTCGTAAGAGAGGACTTGGTTTATTTGTGTCAGTCTAGGCTTTTATGTCATTTCAATTGGACGCACAGTCATAGAATAGACCCCCCCCCCCCCACAGACACACACTTTATTAACAAAACAGTACAAAACAAAACATTTCTATGCAAATAACAGTACAATACAATTACAGCATTTACGTTTGAGCACTGGGGGGGATAAAAATCTATATAAAGACTTTCAATAAAGTGCAAGCAGTTAAAGTTTTGATTGCTTTTGATTTGAAGTGTGAATTTGAGTGTTGAATTGAGTGAATGTATTGTTCAAATCCTGTCCTGTGATCCTGTTATTACAAGTGTTTGTTTTTCCCTTTGTCACACTTAATTACATGCAAGTCTCTTAATGTTGTTGAATGAGGGTACTTGTTGCTGCCATTCTCGTTTCGAAGAAGAAACAATGCACAAGATGTCATTAAAAGAAAAAAGCGAAACAAATGCCGCCTGCTGTTTGTTTACCTTTCTCGCTTCCTCTGCCTGACTTCCAGGATGGAAGATTACATTTCAAAACTCCAACATTTTGAAACTAAAAGGAGATAAGGATAAGGAGTCACGGATATTTACAAGAGAAGGTAAGACCATGAAACGTTTTATTTATTTATTTGCTTTGGGCCTTTGAACAACACACCACAGGAATCCAAACAAAAGTTGAAACATGGTTGAATAGTGGTCTAAAGAGGACCCTTTTTAGCTGGTCCAGAAGTTCTAATCGCACTTGTTCCTTCTGCAAAAAGTCAATGGGACCTTTGCACCAGACTTTGGACAATTGCTGAAAATGAGCTCTGTAGCAAACACTAGTTTTGGTTACTCAGGTTTCATGCTGATCAGCAAGATAACCCCACAAACTTTCATAATATTTTATATGTGATCATGTGTTACATTTGAACATTTGAAAATCATTTCATCATAATTTCCTTTCCGCTGTATTAAGCCTTGAAGACCCTTCAAAGCGCTTTACAGTACATTTTACATTCACCCAGTCACTCAAACATTCACACTGTGCTTCTATTTGCAACACTTTTGTATCTATGAGTATTTGGGACAGTGTGGGGTTCAGTGTCTTGCCCAAGGACACCTCAGCATACGGGATGGGGGGGAGGCGGGAACCAAACCCCCGACCTTCTGGTCAGAGGACAAGTCCTCTTAACCCCCTCATCCACAGCTGCCCAATGTCACCGTCTGGTTATTTAAGCACCATAAAAGTACAAGTGGAATATTTACTGATGTGTTTCCTATTGTAGAACAAAACCTTAATTTTTCTCCTTGATAAGCACAAACCTGTATTCAGGGCTGTAACAGAGGAGCCATTCAAAAACTCCTCTGGTGACACTGTAGTAACAGAAAATTCAAAACAATTTGCTTGGGCCTTTAACAATAGATATGCCTTATGTGAAGCCAATGACATTATCTGTTCTTGAGATTTGCATTCCATATACTGTGCACACACAGAAGGAAAGGTATCTGGAAATATTATACACCATCTTTAAAGGATGACGTCATCACTATAATATCAAGGCAATGCCACAAATAATGTTGGTTTTATTTCTTTTTTTTATCACGCACAGTAAATGGTTATGAAACAGATTTGTTTTTGTTGGAACGCAGTGTCATTCTCGAAAGAATCAGAGAAAGTGGGCCCTCAGCCTGTGATTGTACTTGATATGAATAGTCTGAGTGAAGCACTTGGCTAAAAATAGCTCCACTGACAGTAGACATCTATTTCCAGTTCTCATTATACGTGTTGTGCCCCGCCTCCCGCCCTGTGACGAGTAGGATTGGCTCCAGTCTCCCCCGTCCTGACCTTTCAAGGATAAGCAGCATAGATAGCGGAATGGAATCGGATGTAATTACAGCACGCACAATTGTGTGCATTTCTGTGTATTACTCTGTCTCATCACCTGCCAAATGGAAATTGCACTGATTTGATGTGCAAGTGGATATTATTGTCGTGTCTCCTCCGTTTTACATGACTGAAAGCTGTCCCAGAAGATGGAGACAGTGACAATGCTGTGACAGGAAACAATCCATCCTCTCACAGAGACCTTTAATATGGCGGTGCGTGTTGCATAGAGTGCCAGATGTGCACTGTTCATTTGAATTGTTTACAATTGTATCATTTTCTGACATACGATATATCAGGAAGTCCTTGAAATATTCGTATTTAAGATGATTGTACCCATGTTGATAATCCATGTGGGTTTGATATTTTTTATTCATTTTTTCTCCCTAAGGAGCACTGAGATGTCACCTGTGAATCTGACCACTGATGCTGCCAGGAGGCCACATGTCGTGGGTAAGTGCAGTAGGTGCTCCGGCAAACCTTTTAACGATGACTCAGAGGACAAGATGGCACATGTTGCATCACAAGCACCACTACTGCAAGAGCAGGGCGGCTTCTATAATTCTAAATGTTACGCATGGTTTGATCAAACATGGACAACCTCCTCGTTACGAGATACTGACGCTTCTTGGAACTACTTGGGACAGAGTGACATAATCTTAGTCTCATTCTTCAATACTCCAGAATAAGTTGACCCTATTTTTGAGAACACTGCCTTTCTTAGGCCACAATAGGTAAACAAAAAATAGGTGCTGTGAAATGTTTTACGGTTGATGCATCAGTGGGAACAAACATACAGCAGATGTACCGCACGATATCTCCGGAGCATCACCGCTGAATGCCGAGTTTCCAGAGTAAACATCACAGAGGAAGAGTGTTCGTTGACGTCTGTGAATGTTGTTCCCTCCGTTGTGACCTCATCCATTTCCGCTGTGCACTCATTGATTATGTGCCTGCTGTGTTTGAACTGTGCGGTGTTCTGGTATCAGGTTGTGACATCTTAGATTACTCTCACTATGCTTTCAAGGAGGAAACCTGCCTCACCTGCTGCAGGAAAGAGTGCGGGCTCCATGCAGCAGCTATAAGACAGTGGGCTACAAGATATAACTTGTGTTACAATGCAGTCCATAGTCTTTTTCTGAAGCAAATGAACACATGAGAATTTACACGGAGCACAATCTGTATATGTCTTTCTGTTATGAATTGGGGAGCGGATGTGAGACCAGACACGTTACAGCTCGTTGTTGTTGTTCCCCTCACATCCAGAGGGGGCGCACCACACTCAGAGAGAGAGAGAGAGAGAGAGAGAGAGAGAGAGAGAGAGAGAGAGAGAGAGAGAGAGAGAGGTGCTCACTCTCCCTCAGGCAGCTCGGTCTCACTCACTCTCATGGTCTGTGCCATGTTTCCCACCTACTGTCACTGTCTGTGCTTCCTGTCTTTCAGCTCTCACCCACGCTCCATTCTCTGTCACAGCACAGAGCTTTGGGGACAGTGGAAGATGTCAGTTGGGTGTTGTTTTTGTTTATTTGTGACACAACACCTCTCAGAATAATGCCATCTGTTTACTGTGATCCTGACCAGGGCTTAGCACACTAGGGCCGTTTTGGCAAAGTGCTGCAGTAAAAACGGATTCATGTTCATCTGCTGTAGGCGGAAGTGGACTTTCATGAGAAATATATATTTTGAGCAGAATGATGAATAATAAAATGACGTTTAGCACTGTTAGAGAATTTTTATGTGTGTTCATTCAAAAGTGCTCTGTTTGCTCACAACACCTTGTTACCCGTTTGTGCCTTAGTTGTAATCAGCAGTGGAAGTTATCTAAGCACTGTATTAACAGTCTTCACAAATGTTGCTGTACTTTTGGCGGACTACTTTTTGCTCATTTAAAAGATCATAAAAGAGAGGTAACTCCCCCAACAGTACCAATATACCAAGGTAACCGAATGAAATCATTTTCATGAATCAAGGAATCATACTATTTTCCAGAGAAGTTTGTGGGTGTTTCTGTGGATATGTGAATGCAACTGTATTTGGCTCAACTTGAAGGGGTTTAACAAAAAAAAATAATAATTAAAAAATAAAATAAAAAGAACCATCTGAAAAAAATAATTAAAAAGGAAGGGATAGCTTCGTGCTGTCAAACTGCTCTGCCTGCAGTCTTTTTCCTTTTAAGTGTTTTTTTTTGTCCTTTTAAGGCAGGGGTCGGGAACGTATGGCTCGCGAGCCAGATATGGCTCTTTTGATGGCTGCATCTGGCTCGCAGACAAATCTTTGATTATAAAAAAATTTTTCATTGGACTCCTTTGCGCATGCGCGAACCGGCGACTAGAAAGCCGGTTCGCAGTAATTTGAGTGGGAAAGTGGCAAACATGCATGTCGTTGTGTCTATCTATCTATTTATTTATCTATCAATTGCATAGGCAACGCAGATGAGGCAGAGACACTGTTCAAGTGAGGTTGCCGTATTTTGCTGTCGAAAATAGCAGCCGATGTGCGCATGTGCAAAAGGGTCCGCACAACGGCTTGTCGTGAGATCAGAAAGTAAACTTCCCTCGTTTTAATCGCGTTGTCAGCTCACTCATTTTAGTAACCCTTTTGAGAAGATGGCTAAAAGAAAAAAAGACGAGGAGTATCGTACTTTTCAGCAGGAATGGACAGAGGAATTTGCCTTTGTGGAGAGAGCAGGTTCTGCAGTGTGTCTCATTTGCAATGATAAAATTGCATCTATGAAACGGTCAAATATAAAGCGGCACTTCGACACACGCCATACTACATTTGCATCGAAATATCCTGCGGGGGACAGCAGGAGGAAAGCATGTCAAGAGCTACTATCAAGAGTGCAAGCTAGTCAGCAGCAACTCCGTGTTTGGACCCAACAAGGTGACTAGAATTCGGCGAGCTTTGCTGGCGCTTTAGCAATTGTGAGAAACGGAAAGCCATTCACAGATGGGGAGTATGCCAAAGCATTCATGCTTGATGTTGCCAACGAACTTTTTGACGACTTTTCGGATAAAGACAAGATAATTAAACGGATAAAAGACATGCCTCTGTCGGCAAGAACTGTTCACGATCGTACCATCATGATGTCAAATCAAATTGAGGCAACACAAGTGAAGGACATAAATGCGGCACCGTTTTTTTCTCTCGCTTTGGATGAGTCAACAGACGTAAGCAATTTATCCCAGTTCAGCGTGATTGCAAGGTATATTGTCGGTGACACACTACATGAGGAAAGTCTTGTAGTTTTGACGATGAAAGGGACAACAAGAGGGGAGGATTTTTTAAAGTCCTTCACTGAGTTCGCTAAAGAAAAAAATCTACCGATGGATAAACTTGTTTCGGTGTGCACTGATGGTGCTCCGTGCATGGTGGGGAAAAACAGAGGATTCGTAGCAGTTCTTCGTGAACATGAAAAGAGACGCATGCTAAGTTTTCACTGCATCATACATCAGGAGGCGCTTTGTGCTCAGATGTGTGGCGAGCAGCTTGGTGAGGTGATGTCGCTGGTCGTTAGGGTGGTCAACTTTATTGTTGCCCGAGCTTTAAATGATCGCCAGTTTAAAACACTGCTGGATGAAGTTGGGAATAATTATCCTGGTCTGCTTCTGCACAGCAACGTTGGTTGTCAAGGGGGAAGGTGCTCAGCCGTTTTGCGGCTTGTCTGAGCGAAATCCGGACTTTTCTTGAAATGAAAAATGTCGAGCATCCCGAGTTAGCTGACACTGAGTGGCTCCTGAAGTTCTACTATCTCATGGACATGACTGAACATCTAAACCAGCTCAATGTGAAAATGCAAGGCGTTGGAAATACAATCTTATGCCTGCAACAAGCAGTGTTTGCATTTGAAAACAAGCTAGAACTCTTCATCGCCGACATTGAAACAGGTCGTTTACTACACTTTGAAAAACTGGGAGAGTTTAAAGATGCATGCACAGCAAGTGACCCCGCTCAACATCTTGATCTTCAGCAGCTAGCAGGCTTCACATCTAATCTCCTGCAGTCATTCAAAGCGTGCTTTGGAGAATTTCGCGAGCGCAGTCGTCTTTTTAAGTTCATCACCCATCCACACGAGTGTGCAGTGGACAGCGCTGACCTGAGTTACATCCCCGGAGTCTCCGTCAGAGATTTTTGAGCTACAAGCTGCTGACCTGAAAGCCTCAGACATGTGGGTGAATAAGTTCAAGTCACTGAATGAAGATTTGGAAAGACTTGCACGACAGCAAGCAGAGTTGGCGAGCCAACACAAAGTGGGCAGAAATGAAAAAACTTCAACCCGCAGACCAGCTGATTGTCAAAACTTGGAACGCGCTTCCCGTCACATACCACACACTGCAGCGTGTGAGTATTGCTGTGCTGACAATGTTTGGCTCTACGTATGCCTGTGAGCAGTCTTTCTCACATCTAAAGAACATTAAGACCAACCTACGATCACGTTTAACGTATGGAAGTCTCAACGCCTGCATGAAGCTTAACCTCACCACATATCAACCAGACTACAAAGACATCAGCAAAACCATGAAGTCGCATTAATAGTAAGAAATACTCATCATTGATTAGCAACAGCATAACAATGTTCTTAAAAAGAATTCAGAGACTTATTGTACTTTAAAAGTGTTGAAATTACATAAAATGCACACATTTACTTGTATTTTTAATTTTAAACATATTTTATGGCTCTCACGGAATTAGATTTAAAAATATGTGGTGTTCATGGCTCTCTCAGCCAAAAAGGTTCCCGACCCCTGTTTTAAGGAGACGCTTGGAGCAGCAGGCAGGGGGAGCCTATGGGAGACAGAGCTGTTAGACTGTCGGGCCAATGGTGCTTTACAGCCCAGTTACACTCTCCCATCATTTATGTATACACTCACGCGCAGCAGACACTTGTCATGTTTGTAAATAGCAGCCAATCCCAGCATGCTTCCTGCTGTCTATTTATAGCCCAGGTGCTTCACATCTGTCAGTGCATGTGTCCATGCCAAAGTACATCTTTGCTTCACTTCCCTCCTGTTTCGTTGAGTGGCACATGGGTGGTTCTGATTGTCAGTTAAAGCCTCCTGGTGAAACTGGGAGCTGAATTAAAGATTCTCCCCGCAATGAACGTGTTCCCCTTCATCCGCCACTTTGCCCTTCGGGGGAGGTCATGTAGATCTGAGTGTCATCTCCTTTAAAGGCACAGCGTGTGGTATTTTATACGTTTTATTCATTCTTTCAAAATGAATGAAAGAATGTGGACATACACTGAAAGGGATCAAAGCAATATACATATGATAAAATGGAGGGCCAACCGTAGACTGAATATAAAGACGGATGTAGCGTCCGCGACGTCACCTGTTGGTTTCTGCACAGTGCTTTTGAAGCAAATAGTGGGCGACTCACTTGTGTCAGTCATAATTTAAAATGTCAATTAAAAAATAGTCACACACAAAAATTCCCCTCTGCACAGTTGTCATGGTAAAACATGTAACTGATTTAGACCAAATCCATTGCTTTCATCCACCTCTCAAGTTGGCCATTTCAGGTGACACAGCATAAATAAAATATCCAAGTATTATTCTGATGAAACCTAATGCATGACATATGTTCGTTACTCAAAAAGGAGCCCTTTTATGACATCTATAAGTTGCATGTTGTATCCATCACCCCACCTTTCCCTTTCAAGCATGCAGGAGAACCTATGGCAGCCCTTGGTTGAATTTACATTCAAGGGCTCATTCAGGGGTAATGTAAAAGCAAGTCATAGATTGAGGTGATTATACATTTGTAAACATTCAATCATTGTTTTGTAATCCTAATCCTGACCTAAGGTGTGATAAAAACTGACCGAGATCTTACACACTGAAACTTGAAGTGAGTGGGGCCATGTTTTTACAGTAGCCCAGAGTGGACATACTAAACATCTTTTGAGTTTTAATGACAACTGAAGTCATAGGTTCTCCTGCATGTTCAGAAGGGTGAAGTGATGGATACAACATGCAACTTCACCACTAGATGTCACCAAATCTTACACTCTGCACCTTTACATGAATTGCTGTTTTCATTACCCTTGAATGAGCCTGATTCAGGAGTGGGTCCTCTATAAGAAAGCTGCTATGTTGGACCACCATTTTTTTTTATAGCAGACCAAATTGGACATACTTGCGTTCTAATGATTATACATGTACCATAGGCCACCCTACATGCATGGAAGGAGGTTAAGCTGCAAACTGCAACTTCACCATTACATGTCACCAAATCCTACACATTGTACCTTTAAAAACCTTTCATATATTGATCTGGGTGTGATTTCCTGCACTTGTGTTGTCATGTTATATATTGAAACTGTCCTTAAGGCACAAATAAGATTTCTACAAAACATCTCATCCCAGTTCTGCGTTTGTTGTGTCTCAGATGAAGAGATGGGGGTTGGTTTGAACTCTTCTTATTAACATGTCCATTGTGTTGAAAGCTGTGCTTGGTCTCTATTTCAAAGCTGAAGTGAGCAAAAGAGACACTCAAGAAGTCTGCCCCTGTTGAGTTGCCTTTAGATGTTGTTCTCCTTTTTTCTGAATGTTTCTCTCCACTGTTGATTAAACCTTAGTGACAGAAAGAGGTTAGTGTCCCACCTGTGTGTGTGTGTGTGTGTGTGTGTGTGTGTGTGTGTGTCTGTGTGTCTGTGTGTCTGTGTGTGTGTACGTGTGCACAAGGTTGTGTGTGTAGGGAGGGGGTGCTAACGACTGAAAAAGGGCTGTTTTGTGAAGAAAGCGAGATGACCCATATTAAGAGGTTTAATGTGTTAATGGACCTGGAGGGGGTTGTGGTGAGGACACAGGGAGTGAGATTAGGACAAAGTAATGTCCTGTTTTTAAGAATGTGATGTAAGTGCACTCCTCAATCACACAAAGGAATCATTTAAGGTGCACATGGAAGAAGAGCTTATCCGTCGCCCCTGCTGCCATGTCCACATGTTACAGCTATATCAGTGAATATCTCACCTGATGTATAGAAAGCAAAGGGCCTAGACTGATCAGACTTCAGGGTGGCCTCTATCCCATGGCAAAGTAGGTTGCCCACATCTCAGAGAGGTAACAAACAGTATCCAGGTAATGTGTGCGTGCAACAGGCAGAGACTGTATTTAGTCCTTGTGATCAAATCTGTCCTGAATGATCTGATCGTCAGCTCTAATCACAGGTGTGAATGGACCCAAGACACATCGAGAGCAGTATCCACACTTCACGTAATAACATCTGTCTTAAGTGATCCAATCACAAGTGAACTGTGTTCAATTTGTCTGCTCACATTTGGTATTAAATTGTCTCTCCTGTGACCGTTTGTGATTGAATGTCACTTTTCTGCTTTGCTCTGTGTGCAAATTCTAACACATGTGGGCCAAGAGACGGGGGGGGGGGGGAAAAAATGTGGACATACACTGAAAGGGATCAAAGCAATATACATATGATCAAATGGAGGGCCAACCGTAGACTGAATATAAAGACGGATGTAGCGTCCGCGACGTCACCTGTTGGTTTCTGCACAGTGCTTTTGAAGCAAATAGTGGGCGACTCACTTGTGTCAGTCACAATTTAAAATGTCAATTAAAAAATAGTCACACACAAAAATTCCCTTCTGCACAGTTGTCATGGTAAAACATGTAACTGATTTAGACAAAATCCATTGCTTTCATCCACCTCTCAAGTTGACCATTTCAGGTGACACAGCATAAATAAAATATCCAAGTATTATTCTGATGAAACCTAATGCATGACATATGTTCGTTACTCAAAAAGGAGCCTTTTTATGCTGTACCACTGTGCAGTATATTAAAAAGGACAGAGTAAACACTTTTTGACTGTTACTGATAAACAAAGGCTACCAGCACCACCAGCATGCTTGGAAGGGAAGGGTGGTGTAAAGGGGCGTTCAGCTGCGCTGTGCATCTTTAGTACTCCATGTCATTTAATCCCACACACTGTACCTTCAACGCCTTGTGGGAACTGGAGTGCTTAGAGCTGACCACTTGAGATCAATTCTCTCAGGACGGATGTTAACGCCAGACCAGAACAAAGCCAGGACACTTCACTGAAGCTATTAATACCTGTGTTTATTTTGCTGGTAGTTTTCGAGATGTCCCACAAGGAGAGAATTACCTCTTATCGCCTGAGCCCTCGGTCCAATTTCAAGTCTCCCCTCGCATATACCTCCACACCATGTGAGTCACCACTCGACCGGGAGAACAAAAAAACATATCCGCCTATTATGCTCGTGTGCATACTCATCCACTGACGAGGCAAATACCGTCACAACTTTCCATTCCACGACTTATCTGACGCTGTGATTGCAAACAGATGACTTGTCCTCCAAGGAGCCGGAGAAGCGGTTTGAAGTAAAACACAGAGGTTTCAGGTGGAAGGAAGGGGGGGCACTCACTGTGGGCCACAACACGCACCACGCAGCTGCACCAATGACTAATGGCAATCTGAGCCTGTGTGTTTGGAGAAGCTGTCAATCAAAGTCAATCAAAGTTTATTTATATAGCCCGCATTTGCAAATCACAGTTTGTCTCACAGGGCTTCACAGGGTGGGTAACATCCTCTGTCCTTAGACCCTCAGCAAGAGTAAGGAAAAACTACCAGGGAAAAAAACCCTTTCAACAGGGAAAAAAGAAAAGGTAGAAACCTTAGGGAGAGTCACAATTGAGGGATCCACTCCCAGGACGGACAGACATGCAATAGATGTTACGTAGAGTGTTCAGTAACAACACACATATTTTTAGAATGTAAATAACGAGATGTTTATATCGATCTTCGTTTTGGTTTGTTCAATCTCCGGGTTCGTCACAGCTCGCTCGCAGGTTCAGGACCCATCGCCAGATCATTTGTGGCTTGAGACTTTGGATGCCGGTGTCCTCGTCACCGTCTCGGTTTCGTCTCGTTCCCCAACGGCAAACAGGAGATATATGATCTCGTCTTCTGGTTCCAGTCAGTATGCGAGCTGCAGCATTCTGGACCAGCTGGAGGCTTTTCAGTGACCTAGTGGGACATCCTGACAATAAAGAGTTACAGTAATCCAGCCTAGAAGTTATAAAGGCATGGATTGGTTTTTCTGAATCTTGTTGGGATAGGATATTTCTGATTGTCTTAATATTGCGCAGGTGGTAGAAGGCTGTTCTAGATATCTGTCTGATATATTTGTCAAATGATAAGTTCTGGTCGATAGTATGTACGGAGGATTCCTGATTGACATTAACAAATTGAAATCGGTCCGATAGGTAAGATTTAAACCAGACAAGTGCCGTTCCTCTAATCCCGACATCTTGTTCTAATCTACGCAGTAGGATCTCGTGGTCTATGGTGTCAAATGCTGCACTGAGATCCACCAGTAGAGAAACAAGTCCTTTTTCAGAGGCCATGAGAATATCATTTGTTACCCTTAATAGTGCAGTCTCTGTGCTATGGTGGATTCTAAATCCAGACTGAAACATTTCAAATAGATTATTACTCTGCAGATGATCACATAACTGGGCTGCTACAGCTTATTCCAAAATCTTTGATATAAAGGGGAGGTTAGAGATTGGTCTGTAGTTACTGAGGATGCCACCGTCGAGGGTGGGCTTTTTAAATAACGGTTTAATTACTGCTAGTTTAAAGGCCTGTGGGACGTAGCCACTCAGTAATGAAATGTTAATTTGGTCTAATATAAGGAGTCTAGTTGGTATAGGGTCCAACTGACATGATTTGGAGGAGGAGACCACCAGTGAGGTCAGCTCAGTACGGGTTAT
>JAFBJT010020693.1:48905-83905 GCA_016785325.1 Chascanopsetta lugubris | reverse complement strand
ATGAAGCTGACACAGAGAAATGTTGGGCCAATTAAACTGAAATAGTGTACTCTTGGAAAAAAAGAAGCAACAGTTACGTTACTTTTCAATTACTTTTCAGCAGGATGAAACACACATCTCCTCTCATAGGTCCAATTCTTCACTGATCAGAAGATTGTTTGATATTGGGTCTCTCGTTGTCAAATAGGCTGTAAATATTTTACGATTCTAATGATGTGCCGTGAACGGACTTCGCCGTTTTGTTAGCTGAAGCTATACCAGATAGATTTTAACGAGAGGGCTTAAGTGCTTCCTAATGTGTACAAAAGATCCTAGAAACAAACAAAGACAAAGCTTTCTGGTGGTAAATTGAAGTTAACCCACATGTGGAGTGGTTTAGAAGCACACCAGAAGTACGACAGCAAAGACAAAATAACCCAAAACAATTGTGAGCCTAACATTTTAATTCCTGTTGTTGGAAACAGAAGTTTAACTGGACCGCTCTCATGGAGTCAGACAATCAATGTTCTGCTTGTTTAATCGTTTGTTCCAGAGCCTTTCACATTTTTATACGGCAGACGTCAGAGGATGGAGCTTCATTATTTCTCACTGAGATGTTTACATGCGAGCTATAGCATGTTTAGGCCTGATGGAGGGTTAGATCAACATCCTGACTATGGGTTGCACTAAGTAGGACCTAATGACTTGAGTGGATGACGAGCATAGCAACTACAAAGACCGTGAACTGAAGGAAGAGTAAACTCATTAAATGGGGTGTAAAACTCTTTGCTTTGGCTCACTGAAGCTGTGGCTTCACTTTGCAGTTCTCACTTTCTAGTGTGCGTCAGCGTGTCCTGCTGGAACTTTACCCCGTGGACATAACATTGACAATAATTCCATCTGAAAAAACACAGCATGTTTTCGTTATCAGATTTTCTATCCATAACCCAGCAAGATTGATAAGGTCACATTGCTCGTACATCAACAGAATAGAAAGAGATATGGAAGTGGGAAGCCAGCAGCAATTTGAGGAAACAGTTTACAGTAAATTCACCTGGTTCCACTCTTGACATAATTTAGCCCTAGAGTTTTCTTGGATCTCATTTAGTTTGGATCAGTGCTCCATATGCAGCCGTCCAATGACAGATGTGTCAAATCATGCAACACCCTTTGTTCCTCTGATTGACCTCAACAATTCAAGGCAGGCACAACAGTTTTCCAATGCAGACAGACATTATTATTTCACAATATTTGTATGCTTTCAAGCAGCTTGTTTGTGTTTGATGTTGAATAGATTATGATTGTGTTCCTAGTTATACCTGTAAAAAAACAAAAAAACAACCTGCAGCAGCAATTTGAAAGCTAAATCTTGTTGTTTGGACGTTCTACGATTGGTTTTTGGCCGTTCACATTCCTTTTGGCCAATTATCTCAAGCTTCGGCTGGAACATGCCGGCGACTTGCTCGACCCAAGTGCACTCAGAGACCTGTTGATGTCTTTGCTCTTTGGTGTGGATGAAAAAGATGAAGCATTGCTCCAGTCACTGTCTACAGGTCTGTGGAGCAAATTTATTTTTTACGACCACATGGCTTTTAAAACTCTAGTTGACCATTGTTGTCAGTCACCTCCATGCACGATTTTGCTTGTTTCTCATGCGACAATAAGGGTATTGCTTGAAAATGCTGGTGAGGAAACCTCGAGTTTACATTGTTACTTTTGCCAAGTGTTTGTGTCTTTTTAGAAAAAGTCACAATTTGACATTGCGGCACCTTGGCCAGTGCAATGTAGTGCAATGTAACTGCACTAACATACACACTCAAATATCCCCATGGGATCATGCAGTCGAGGCTGCAGCCACATTTATGCCTTTCCTCTCTGCAGACTTTCAACTCAGTGAATGAGGATGTGAGGACGATGATGATGGTGATGAGGATAATGATGATGGGACTTCCAGACCTGGATATTTGAGCGGACTTGCTCAGCTATGACGCACTGCGACTACAGAATTATAGAACCCTGACGCCAGTACCCCTTATACACTTCCTATTAAGAAAGGTGAGCCTGCAGTGTGACTGTGTTTGTGTGAAATAACATTATTAACTGTACAGTGAATTGAAGCCAATTTGAGGCTGATTCCCATGCAACTGTCTGGGTTCTGTTTGGCTTCCAAGTTTTTCTAAGCCTGACACTAATGGAACTTTTAAATTGTTGCCTTAAGTAATTATGGCAATATATGGCCATTGTATTAATACTTGTCATTCAAATGAGTACTAAAATGTGCATATGAACATATGCCAATACACAACACAAACAAACCCAACTGCATGAATCAAAATATATATTATGTTGCTGTAAAAGAATCCTAGAGAAACTCCAAATTGTAGAAATGCAATATTAGAACTGTTCTGCGTCATTTGGCTCATGTCAAACAGACATGAGGCAAATTAAAAAACACATGTTGCTCAGTGATAGTGTTAGCTGCTGGCTGTGTTGGGGAAAGCACGGCGTTGCGCTTGAAGTCGGAGCTGATGTGCTGTAGCCTGTTGTAACAAAGCCAGCAGGAGCTCTGGCATCCAGAGCAATTCCTCCAGTCATCACTCACATTCTTGCTTCATGGCTTTGAATTGTCTCACCCACTTGGGTAAAAGTGCAGTGCTCTGTGTGTGTGTGTGTGTGTGTGTGTGTGTGTGTGTGTGTGTGTGTGTGTTGTGAGTGTGTGTGTGTGTGTGTGTGTATTTGAACACTTCTCCTGTAGCCCGCTGCTCTTATCGTCATTCTATGAAACTTGGCCTAGTTTGAAGCATCACATGTTGGCATCACATGCCTTATGAATACACATTTAATACCTCCTAGTACCACAGACGAGTCTTGACAAGACTCTTTGTCCTGCCTGTGCTTTTATGTAGGGTGGTAAAAAATACATCTTTTAAAAGGTACAGTTTGTTAGACATAGATTAAATGATTCATTTCTATAATAATTATAGTATTCGTGAGTACATATGAGTACATATTCACCCAAATGTTCTATAGGGGTGATTAGCTCAGGGTTAGGGTCAGTGGTGATTGTGTTGAGGAGGTGCAGCTGTGGGGAGTGGGTGTGGCCAGTAATTGAATGATGACTGACAGGGTGTTGTGAAAGTGACTTGGATGTCCCCTTGACGTCCCAAACAGTCCATAACAGATGGAGGGGTCAGAACTGCTGAGAGCCAGAGGGCTCAGGGGATACAGAGTTCAAGGGTCTGGAGGAGAGTGGGGGTGATTCTTGGTCCGAAGGGGGGTCAGGATCTGGTGGAGGTCTGGTAGCGACAGCAGGTGGGTTCTGGGTTCCTTGGCGTCTCTGGAAGTCGGGAATGAGTTGGACTGTGGTGGTTGCCAGATGATAAGCTAACGAAGGCTCCCATGAGGTTGCAGAATACTTTCCAGAAGACGGTGGAGAACTGGGGGCCTCTGTTGGAGACCACATCAGTGGGGATGCCATGCAGACGGACGACTTGCTGGAGCAGGAGTTCGGCGGTTTCCTTGGCGGAAAGTAGTTTGTGAAGAGCGACGAAGTGCGCTCTCTTGGAAAAGTGATCTACAACGGTTAGTATGGTGGTCATACCTCCAGAGGTGAGAAGACTGGTCACGAAGTCCAGTGAGACCATGTGACCAAGGACGACGTGGGACAGGGAGCGGCAGCAGGAGTCCAGCAGGGGCCTGGCGAGACACCTTTTTTCAATTAGCAATTTTCCATTAGAGGTGAAGTCGGGTCTGAACCGCTGCGTCCTCAAAGCGCCGCTCGTGCTGTATGATGGCAGCCTCGATGCGGTCGAAACGGTTCACCGGTGTCGTGGGCGCCGCTGGATCCATTGTGGCCAGATTGTACTAATAAGGTCTTAGTGTTGGACCCGAGAGCAGCACAACAAGAGCAGGACAGCAATGGTAGCTCAACAGGCTTTACTGAAGGCTGAGATGGCGAACAGCAAACAGGCAGGTACAGGCAACAAACGAGGTCAGGAGACAGAAGGCAGGCAGGTTCACCGGGATTGAACAAGGCAGGATAGTAGGGAGCAAGCAAGGTTATACATGAGAAGTTAAACAGAGTAATGCTGGAGAGTATGCAAGGGTACATGACAATCTGGCAAGGTGCTGTGGAGGTGCAGCTGTGGGGAATGGGTGTGGCCGGTGATTGAATGATGACTGACAGGGTGTAGTGAATGTGAGAGAGGGAGCAGAACTGTAACAACTTTACCATTAGATCCCACACCCCGTAGCTATAATTCATGCATTAACAGGTCAATGACTGGAGGGTATTTTATGAAAGTCATTGGATCATGAATCAATAGATCATCTAATCATATTGCTTTGCATTTCAAAGTCCTTAGAGCAATTCAAAGTCATTCTTACCAGTGTGTCCTCTTGCAATTCAAATGAATTCAAAGACAGTTAATGTATTGACTTGAAAGTCTTTACTTCCAAACACTATGAAATAAACTCATATTCTCTTTTATTTGTGAATCCAAAAGTATTCAAAATATGAAACTGTGTTATTTAGGTCGAGGTCATTCACTGACCTTGCACATATCATTGAATCCAACTTTCAACCCTCATGTTCTACCCCTTGTGGAAACATGAGCTGTCTACATTTGTTTCTGATGGAAAACATTCTTTGGTCCACTCAGTTTGAAATGGCATGTTGAGTAAAGCCTTCTCTTCTTGGGCTGTGATTCTGATGACCTTTGCACCCAACAGTAAAATAAAAGCTGTCCCTGCATACAAACCAGACGGTTTCTGGGGTGAAATGACAACCCTTGAACCCTTGAACAGCATGCCTTTCGCCCTTTCACACTTTTTGGACGTTGAGACTAGTTGTTGTTGCCAAGTTGGCGTAACCCCCCCCCCCAGCCACCTGCAGGAGCAGGCAAAAAAACTCTGTAATAGTTGGAGATACGGGATTTAACCATGGTTCATCCAGATAAATAATAGCTCCAACATTCCAGAACCTCCTAAACAACCTGAATATATATTGTAACTGCTAAAAGACACTTGCATAAATCTGACGAAACTTCAAAATCACTCAATCCTATTCACAACAGATGTCCCTTGTGAGTTTCTCCACCCGGGTTTGCTTGAAACTGTGTGTGTGTGTGTGTGTGTGTGTGTGTGTGTGTGTGTGTGTGTGTGTGTGTGTGTGTGTGTGTGTGTGTGTGTGAGAGAGAGACAGTGCGTGCTTAGAGGTGTTCAGGTTGGCTCAGTTTTGACAGGCATGCCTTGAATGCCAACCTTTTTCTGGGAAGGGGGAAACGCACCGAATCAAAACAAGCTGCCTGGTGCAGACACGCAGCCCTGCCCTCATCATTCCCTCCCTTTTATTAGGTTCTTGCAGTCGTAGACACATACTCACTATCACTGGAGGGGTGACGGGGGGTTTGTTCACTTTGCTGTTGACCTGTACTCTGCTATTTCGCCATGTGTAGATGACCAGATTGTTTTTCTCCAAACAAACAATTATTTTTTCCTCCCCATGACAAGACTATATTAAAGGTGCAGTCGTTTGTTTTTGTCACTTATATTGGTCGGAAGAAATATTACATAACAATTACATTTTGACATTTTCATCATCATCTACGTGTATTTTTTGTTCCCATTACGCTTAGATGAGCCCAGTAATGTATATTTGTATATATCTGTATATATTATCTCTCTACGGGGGCCACCATCTTTTTACAGTAGCCCAGAGAGGACATACTAAACATCTTTTGAGTTTTAATGACAACTGCGGGCTACCGTAGGTTGTCCTGCGTGGTCGGATGGGCAAGGATGAGGTGATACAACATGCAACCTGACCACTAGATGTCACCAAATCTTACACACTGCACCTTTAAAGGGTATTGCAAAAATAATACATTTAAGTGATTATAAATTTATGAAAATGTCAGTATGTAATTGTTTTGTAATTGTTATAGAAGTGATAAAAACGAACCTTTAAGTGAACAAACAAATATTTTTAGAAATATTTCTAAATTCAACCCATTCCATGATCATGTGGAAATGCACTTTTTTCCCCGTTTTATCAGGAAAGGTTATTGCCTGAACCAAATTTGGGAGCATGAACACTGTCATGTAGCAGTGGTTTGTCACTCCCACAGTGAAAATTATGTGTGTTTTAAAATAGAAAAAAACAGAATCACACGTTATTACAGTACCACCGTTTGATCAACCCCATCCCTACCACTTGTTTTGTTTCCTGTGGGAAATAAAAACATGTAAGGAAAAATGTTAGATTCAAAATATTTTATTCTGATGTATACGTAGCAAAACATGTAAGGCAGTTACAATGCTCTGTTCTGATGTTTGAGTCACTCATGGGGCTATTAAAAGGGTCTTCACCTTAACTGATGTAAGTTTCTATTTACATGTTCTAAGCTAATGGTTGAATGTGTATCATAGGCATGTCCAAGTCTAATTTTTGGTTGTGTTAATTGTTTTGCGAGGACTGAAACTTCTTAGCTGAAAAGGCATGGTAAAATTGGTTGTTCTTGGTCTCTTAATTAAGTTTGTATATTTTGCAAGCAACATACAAACAATGAGTCCATCTCCCATTTTATTTGACACAGGAGTTGGACCAAATTTGCCAGGTAGTCAAGGGAAATGCCTCTCTGCAGAGGAAGTGTTTAAACCTGGTGCAAGATTTTTTTTTTTACAGTGAACTGCGGCATAACCAACATCATTGATTAATCATCACGTTAGCATGGATTCATCCGCCATGTCTCAGTAGTTGAGGTTGGTGCTGTTTCCAGCACCTTGTTGAACCAGTGACACAAAGAGTTAAGACAATCCTGAGAGCAGAGTGGGGGTCCATCACGGCACTAGCAAGGTGTTCCTAATAAAGTGGTTGGTGATCATATATGGAGAATAAACTCCCCTGTGATCTTGCAGCTCTTCCTGTCCTCTGTACAACAGAGATGGACATTTGCCGTCAAGCAGACAAAATACTGTATTGTGATCAGTATGCATGTTTCCCAATTTCAATAATACATACATACATTTCAATACATAATTGATGCATTATATAATTCACAATCTCACCTTGTCAGCTGTAATTCCGCCCCTGACATGGTCCAGAGTAAGAATTAACCTCCTTAGATACTACAGGGCCGTGCTATTAACAAGATCAGATAATTGGGAGATGTGATGTCAGAATCATAGGAGAGCCATTAAACCGGGGCATGTCCAAACTCTTACAGCAGGAGCCTGAACAGGCTCTAGTTTGACAGATTGCGTGTATTTCTTTCAAAATTTTTTTTATTTAATCTAAATTAGGCTTAGACAAATATATGTTCTGTCAATGATCAAGAAGCCAGACATGGTCATTACACCCTTTTGCTGAACTGTGTGCATTGATCCCAACATCCATGTTTCCTGCCGTGTTGCAGTGAAACTAACAGACCCACGGTCATTGAGTCAGTCCCAGTGTTAGTATGGGTTAAGCGTGACCCTGATACTGCATCAGCCCCTGACAGCACCACCAGTGGCTCTCCTGATGGCGGGGACAAGGCTCACTTTGTCTCAAAGCCAAACTGAGTGTCTTAATTCAATGAGGCAGAGTGGGGAGGGGGATGGGAAGGAGAACTGATCCATGTCCGCCGCTCACCATGTGACACGATGGATGACTTATCATGATTTGGATGTTATTCCAGAGTATCTAGTTGTAGAGCTGTACGGTTGTTTATTGAAAGGTTCAAACCAAAGTTGTAACTTGATCTTTAGTGAGAAATGCGGTCACATAAGAGGCTTTGTATAGAAAAAGTAGTTCAAACTCGTTTTTGAGCAGTGGTTCTCAACTGGTGGGTCGCGACCCAAAAGTGGGTTGCGGACTCATTTTCAGTGGGTCACGACCTCCCTTTGACTGAGATAGAAAATTCAGTAAAAAATATCGTGCTTTTATTTTGAAGGGGATTTTTTAATGCATTGGAGTACCATCTGTTCACGCTCCAGAACAGTAGGTGGCGATAATGCCCTGCAATCCTAATAATGCTAAAGTTTGTTTTCATATGCTAACTGACCAAAGTGAAGCGCAAGTGCGACACTGACAAAAGAATGTCCTTGTTTTAGGTCGTGCCCCCGTTGGGAGGACCCGCTCTTTAATGGGCTTATTTAAGGGTAATGGGAAAAAAATAACACATTTATTAGTACTATTTGATTAAATTGAAGTAATGAGGTCATCCAATTGTTGCCTCGAATGGCAGATAAAATATTTGCACCACCTTGTTAAAGGTGCAGTGTGTACGATTTTGGTCATGGTTGTCACTCTTGAAAATATTACGAAACAATTACAAAGTGACATTTTCATGATTTTATAATGACCTAAATATTGGACATAGAGTTGACGTAGTGAACATATTCTGAGTTTTAATGAGTTGCAACTCCCTGAGTGGGACTCCACCTACCATAGAACCTCTTGTAAGCCACCTAAACACTCAATGTTCACTTATTGTGAACCCAGATGTGTTGTCTGTGTATTTTCTTATTCCATAACAAGAGCTGGTGTTAGCTTTCTCGCTAAAAGAGGCACAGTTCCAATCATTCTTATGTATTAAGGCAAAATTATTAAAACAAAAAAAGTAATAGAATCCGCCTTGGATGCCGACTGTGTGTAAAATGTGTTTTTCATCACAGAATGTGAACTGGATTTCGGGCCAGATTTCTAGATCTATTACTGAGGACATGACCTCTGTGTCCTGATCAGAGGTTGTCGTGGGGTATGGTGAAGTATGAAATGCAGTGTGTCATCATGGATAACCCTGATTTAAGTACATGAAAAGTAAACCTATCACAAAAGAGAAGGGTGTTATTCATTTTAAATTAAAACTGTGGATGTTTGTAGCCAACCTCACCGTGCGTATGTGTGTGTGTGTGTGTGTGTGTGCGTACACGTGTGTGTCCTCAGTGGGGTGTCTGAAAAACATGACAGGTTGATGGCTGACCAGTGCAGAGTAGGGTCCAAGTTATTACAGTATCTCAATCTCTATTAGATTTAATCTGAGGCAGGGGACCAAACACTGATGTCAGTGTTGACTTTTAAACAGTAAGGCCAAGGCAACACACACACACACACACACACACACACACACACACACACACACACACACACACACACACACACACACACACACACACACACACAGTGTTATTGTGTTCACTGCACAGACTTACAACATACAAACTTTCATTACTCATCTTTTCAACACACACTCAAGCACATACACACTCACACACGTATACTCCCTGTTCAGCACATGAGCCCTACACACAGACTGTATATAAAGATGGACGTAGCGTCCGTGGCGTCACCCGTTGGTTTCAGCTAAGTGGTTCGATGCCAAATTGTGGGCGAGTTCCTTGTCGCCATCTTGCCGAATCCTAACTCCCCCTGGTTCACGGGTTCATTCAAAAGTGGGAAAAGAGGCGGAACACACACGGAGCTTTGGGTCGGCTCATCCGCGGAACGTAACAGGTCGAATTGGGTGTCAAGTCAGGAGACCACTCCCTTAATTATGCGTAATTTCAAACGTCAATAAAATAAAAATAAGCGAGTTTGAAAAATGTTCACCCCCATACAGTTGTCACGGTAACACGTGTGACTGATTGAGACAAAAGCCAAAGTTGGTACCGGGCTTTAAACATGTTTCATTCACCTCTGAAGTTGGCCATTTTAACATGGGAGTCTATGGGGGGGTTGCTCCCTTTTGGACTCAGCCCCCAGTGGTTACACCATGAACTGCGAGCGTCGTCCATCTGCACCGGAGGTTGCCCCTCGGTTCAGCACCATTATCTCACCCTGTGACAAGAGTCTCATAGCTCAAGCAGAAATCCTCCCACTGGATTTGCTCA
Source organism: Chascanopsetta lugubris (assembly GCA_016785325.1). Classification (NCBI taxonomy): domain Eukaryota; kingdom Metazoa; phylum Chordata; class Actinopteri; order Pleuronectiformes; family Bothidae; genus Chascanopsetta; species Chascanopsetta lugubris. The sequence goes on along the minus strand of JAFBJT010020693.1, from coordinate 74,053 downwards.
CCACAGTTGTCCGACTTCATCGTCGGGTGGTCTGGCCTGTGTACTACCTCGCACTGCACCCGGTGGGCGTCGTGGTGTGAAAAGCCACCTTCCTCAGCCCATATCAACACCTTGAGCCCATTCTGTCTTCTATTGCTCTCTAAGCTCAGTGGTGTTTGTCTGCTCTTGTTATTTCACAATCTGGCAAAGTGAATTTTAATGGTTATAAAACCTGGAGGGCTTCGGTTTCGGATTAGCCAGCCGTTTGTTTTGACAGGCACGTCCAAAGCAATTGTCTCCAACCACAATCTGTGTGTGTGTGTGTGTGTGTGTGTGTGTGTGTGTGTGTGTGTGTATGTGTGTGGCCAATTGCTACCTGTTGTGTTGAACTCAAGGCTCTCTCTGTTGATCAGGGAAAGTAAGCTGATGTACTGTGAGCCAGAGTGAAGATGAGTTGAAATGTAAACTATCAGGGTTCCCAAAGTATTTCAAGCTGAAAATGGAAAAAAAGAGCCATTTTTAAACGTCTCACATCCACTAAAAAGTACAGCTGCATTCAATGATTCAGCTCGTTTGGGCTGTAAGTCATTTCCTGACTAATAGTCTCTCACCACATTTGCTTTTAAGTCTGCTATCTGGACAAATGTGGCGATAGACGATAGACCTATATTACGTGACTGGGCTGTGGAGAGATTGAAACTCCGTTTTGCTCATTAATCGTTGATCATACAGCTGTGTTAGGGTGCTCAGGAGTTGGTTGGATGTATAGAAAATAATTTTCTTGATGTCATTTATTTAAGCAAAGGGACAAATTGGTTTATAACACTCATGGAAGTAAACCAACAGAAGAAAAGACGATGGAACAGAAATAATGGCATTACTCCTGAAAACACGAAAAACCCTTTAAATTCCTTTAAAAGTGAAGCATAAACATTTCTTTATATTCAAACCGTGTGTTAAGAAATCATAAAACAGTCTGAAAAGTTGTGGAAAAAGCAAGGTTACCCTCTCTCACATCAAAATGACCAGATATTGGTGATTCATTAATTGAATTGAGGCACTGTACAGTCCCACATTGCAAAGGCACGTTGAACCCAGTTGACTCTGTTTCAATGATACCATGGTAACTCTATGTCTGTTGTGCTATGCCATAGTGTTCCATGGACTAATTGTAGTCCTTTCTACTTCTCCCTTTTTGTCTATTTTTGACAATGGAGGAAATGCAATTACATGTCACAGCAGCGTAGACCACAACTTATATCCCAACCTGACCGCTCCAATTCAGTTAACCAACTTCCCGTCACCATTGTTTGAAACTAGTCGGAGAAACAACTCAAAAACACAAGGAAAAGGGAAATTAGTAATGCAGCAGTGCAATCTGACGCAAATGAGTGGGCTTGATATGCAATTACTAATCTATACAGAAACTGAGGTAGAGACGGACGAAGCACGATATGAAGTGAAAAAAACGTGCAGGTCGTAGCCTAACAATGGGAGGCTGACTGCAAAAGGGAGCAAATCCCCATAGACTCCCATGTCCAAATGATCAACTTCAGATGTGAATTAATCATGTTCAAAGCTTTGGTACAAACTTCGTTTTTTGTCTCAATCAGTCACATTTCTTCCCTTGACAACTGTACATCTGTTTTATGTCATCGATGTTTGAAATTGCCCATATCTAAGGGCGTGGTCTCTTGACTGACAACTGGGCCGACGTGACACGTGCTACGGGTGATGCAACGGCACCCACAGCTTCGTTTGTGTTCCGCCTCTATGCCCCTTGGTGAAAGAACCCGGAACTAGGAGATTCGGCGACATGGCGACAAGGGCATGGCCCACAATTTGGTTTAAATGCCCACTGCAGAAACCAACGGGTGACATCATGGATGCTACGTCCATCTTTATACACAGTCTGACATAAATGCAGGGGCATAAATACACACAGCAGCCTTAGGGTGGTTGTGTGGGGGTACAGTTTAGCCGCTGTGTAGATGTTATACGCAACTGTAAATGAGACCTCTCAGGATTCACAAGATTCAACAAAATGTCAGGGGTGTAAAAGTCACATTTTTAAACCAAAATCATCCCACGTCTATTTCCTGCGGGAATTGGTCCACCAAAGGAACATTCTGGAGAACTGCCCCTCTGGAAACACACTTAAGCCACCTCGACCCTTCTGTGCTTGTGCTGAAAGGTGAGCAGGGACATTATTCTTTCTCTCTGCGCCTCTCCCTCACCTCCATCTCATGTTCCTGCAGGAAAAATGCAGTCGGGAAGAAAATACAAGAGTGATAGACTAATACAGCGCTGTGTAGCCTCAGTTTACATCCCCCCACTCTGTCCTCATCCTCCTACCCTGCATGGGGGCAGATGGGAGTTTGAACTCCTCAGACTGTCGGTTGCCTCTCCCTGGGGATATGTGTGTGTGTGTGGGGGGGGGGGTAGCTTATGGTAAAAAGAGTAATTAAGCAAGCTAGCCCCTCTCTCTCTCCCTCTCTCTCTTTCTCTCTATCTATCTATCTTGCTCACTCGTCCAAAAGTGCTTTTATTCCCATTGTTTAAGTAGATAAAGCTCCTTAAGTGAAACAGTAAGGTAATGCAAACAGCAGATTTTGGTCCTCTCAGAAAAACGCTCTGTTTTGAGGGGGCGTGTCACGGAGCTGCTCCTTGAGCTGTCAATTTTCCCCCTCCCCTTTCCTCTCCGAAGTCTGCTCACCCAATGGTCTTCATGCACTGAGTCACATGACGCTCTTGACACACATGGTGCTCTTTAAATGTACTGTAATTCAGAGTGTGAAGACCATTGGCAGAGTCCTCCTGTGTGCACCAGGTCTTCTTGGATATACTGTGTGGTACACAAGAGATATTATTAATACGTACAAATAAAGTAACGGTAATCTGAATCTAATTTGAATGATTAAGATATTACTCAGCATTGCTATAAAGATTTTTTTTTTAAAGAATAGAAATTCAAAAGACAGCCAATAGTAGGATAAGATACAGAATAGTGTATTAATCAAAGTTTTTAGATGTCAAGGTACACAGACATTTAGTGATGAAAATGCATTTTGCAGCTGAATACCGATCAGAATACCTCTCATCTTACCCGTCCCTCCTAATCGAGTACGATAGCCTTTAATTATCCATTAAAGTCCAAAGGTATTTAGTTTGTCCATTCTGGACTACTGTAAAAACATGGCGATGCAACATATCTGCCTCTATAGGGCTCATTGTAAGATAAAAACATATCTATTTGTACATTTGGGTGATTGTACTCTCATGAAAGAGCATTGTAATTATTCGCTATTGTATCAAAATCAAAATCATTTCATCTCAATCCTACACAGTGGACCTTTAAAACACGCCTGCATCAGCTATAGTGGAATCACCGGCTTCATGTTGGGTGTTCACATGAGTTTTCAGGGTTGTGCACTACTCATGAGGATGCCTCCTTCTCTAAGAATAAATAGAATAGAATAGAATTTATTGGACACCAAAAAAAAAAATCCTAATTTAGGAAGGTATTGTCCCCCAATCCCACCCACGACTGCTGGAACCATTTCACTGTAAAGCAATTCTGATGTCCAGGTACAAACTTTGCAATATCTTAGTTACAATGGAGTGAATGTATGTTTGTTTTTTTCTGTGCCCAAAAAAAAAAAAAAAAGATTAAATCCCATTAGTTCGCCAATTGGTGGCAATAAGTTGTTCTCACAAAATGCCTGTATTTCCGACCGTCCTTGAATGCAGCATAACTATCCATGTAGGCAGACGCGGAGGGAGGGAGGGAGAGAGAGAGAGAGAGAGAGAGAGAGAGAGAGAGAGAGAGAGAGAGAGGAAAGATGGAGGGAAAGAGGGGGAGAGGGGGAGGGAGAGAGGGAGAGAGAGAGAGAGAGAGAGAGAGAGAGAGAAAGAGCTTTGCTGCAACAGGCGGGAGAGAGGGAGAGGAAGAGGAGGAGTAGAAAGATTCAGAGGAGGAGAGAAAAGTTTGAAAGAAGAAGAAGAAGAAGAAGAAAGAGGTCACAGTGGTCGGTTTGGAGCAAAAAGGGGAATTAACGGAGGCAAGAAAAGAGGGAACGGGAGGTCCTGCGCTGGGATTTGTACCGCTGCCGGGGAGCCACCAGGCACGCGCCTGCCACCGAGTGCGTCGTCGGGCGGATTCGATGAGCGTGACTCCACGATGAGGAGCGACCCAGTTTTTTTCACATCCAGCAGGGGTGAGTGGCTCCAGCTGCGGCCGATCCTCCTCTCCGGCCCGTGAAACGTCTACGCGCACGCTCCTCACACACGCCGCTGGAGGAAGGAGATGATAGCGATGTTGCAGCGCTTTACTGTGCAAAGGCAGCTACGTTTTTAAAGGAGCAGTGTGTGATATTTTGGTCATTCTTTTTTCACCTCTAAAAATCTTACAAAAACAATTGCAAACTGACATTTTCATGAATTTGTAAGCATCTGCATGTTTGATTCGCCCCCATTACCCTTTAAAGGTGCAGTGATTTGTTATTTTTGCCATTTCTAAAAGAATATTACAAAACAATATCATACTGACATACTAACTTTTCTTTTCTCCATTCACTAAAATGAGCCCATTAATGTATGTTTTTACACGAGGAGCCGGTCCTCTCTACGGGGGCTGCCATGTTGTTACAGTAGCCCAGAGTGGACCTATTAAACATCTTTTGACTTTTAATGACAACTGAAGTCTACCATAGGTTTTCCTTCATGCTCAGAAGGGTGAGGGTGAGCTGATGGATACAACATGCAACTTCACCTCTAGAGGTCACTAAATCTTACACACCACCTTTAAAGCCCATTAATGTATATTTACATGAGAAGGAAGTCCTCTCTACAGGGGTCGCCACATTTTAAAAACATTTCCACCAGCACAGATGTAAATATATTTAAAAAAAATTAAAAAAATTTACACTGGATGCTTAAGTTATTTCAGCATGTGAATATACTGTCACACTTTGAATAGATGCTGGTAAACCATGCTATGTGGGAAAGCTGAACTGAGCAAGGTTTATTTAATGAAATATAGGGAGTATTTGGTGGTGGTGGTGGTGGGTGGGGGGTAGTCAAACAGTGCTGGATCACCTCTGGATTCATCGTGTACCCCATGGTGAACGTTTAACTCATTCCCTCATGTCACAGTTGGACAAGTCTCATTGGACTCCTTGTCCTTGTCCTGTCACAAAAGTTGATTGACTGATGCTGTGTGCAACTCCTTGACAACAGATGACAACAAATGATAGCTACCGGTCATATGCAGGAGGAACTCAAGTGATTTCAGAAATGTTGTTTAGTACGATTTCTTATTGTGCATGTGTGATTATAGCGAGACTGGCATGATACATCAGTTTTCTCCAGTGTCAGTTAAAGGCTGGTGTGTCAGCGCTATAGCTGCTCGTGAACTGCCTCTGTACTTTTTGCCAATTTCCATTCAGCCATCGGCTTATTTAATGTGGCTTTACTTTCTCCGCAGACATAAAAGCTGACTATGAATGTAAATCTTTTTTTAGACTGTTGCCTGCTGGAATTTAGACCCTGACCCTTATTTTTTTTTATGAGCCGCACATTCCATGGAGCACCTAACCTGACAGATCTGAAACTTTTCGGCTTTGTTCAGGCCACTCACTACTGCTACCTGCCCTGGTGGAATTTGGGCAATTGATCAACAGAAACTCTCCATAAAGCCGCCAGGCTACCGCTGAAGACACAATAGAGGAATACTGTGTGCGAATAGACTGCCCCCCCTGCTCCTCCCTGCCCACTGCTGGTAGGCTGTACCATCAGCACCTCTAATAGACTGGACTCAATGAATACTGCATCGTTCCATAACCCGTCCTTCAGTAAACCCACCCATTATGTGCATACTACGACAGCCTTGTGCAATACGCAATGAACACACCTACACACTCAAAAAAGTCACTTCGACCACTGCAATATTCATATGTGAATCAGTACATCTGTAAATACCTTCTCAAAGAACTAGTGTTTCCACTTCCTCCCCATTGCACTGTGTACAGCTGTATTTAATACTCATTGTTTTGTTCATTTGTGTGTATTCTTTTTAATATGTAACACTTTTGATAAAGGGCTCTTCTTGCTCTGCTGTAGCATGCAAATTTCCCCACTGTGGGACGATTGAAGGATTATCTAATCTTTACCCTCGGTGACTCCTAGTCACTAAACCTTTAAATTCAAGCCTGTTTCTCACTACCTCACGTTTGCCAGACAACAGACCCAGATACAGCAACCGACATATTTTTTGCTCCATGTTTCGTAGCTGACCTGTTAGCTTACTCTACGGTGTAAATTTCAAATCGTTACTTTTGTAGACATGCAAGCTTCTATACCAGGGGTGTCAAACATGTGGCCCGCGGGCCAAAACAGGGCTGCCAGCGCAAGATGACTTTGCAAAGTCAGAAAATACATTTTCAATATTAAGAAAAACAAAAAAACAAAATTGCGAAACAAATACTGCATGTACTTTTTACCCTAAAACATAGGGGAGAATTTGGAGTTGTCATTGTTTATAGGTTATTATGTTTTGATTTTACTGGTCCGGCCCACTTGAACTTCAAATGAGCCTCCTGCAAGAGTAACGATAGATGGACGAAGATGCAGCACAAGAGCGCATTGAGAGGGCTGTTTGTTTTCTCCGTCAGTACCTAGATTCAACCGCAGCAGTTTTAGGTTCTAAACGTTGTCGAAGGCACTCGTGTACCGGTCAGACGTTTCTCACTTCAAGGTCACCAGCGGGGCAAAGCTATACTAACATGATCCTGGAATGACGAGACAAATGTTCCATATCTGTAATGTCTCTTGTTTGTAGCGGTGAATGGAGCCCTACAATAACAGGACCTCCGCTGGCAGCTGAGGGGTATCGGGTAGCTCTGCAGCAATCCTCTGCCCCAGCACTTGGTGAGGTTTTGACAGACATCCATTGTGTGGAGGGGTTGTAATCGCATCTCAGCCGCACAAGAGAATGTAACTGATGATGTTTTGGTTTTGGACTTTGTTTTAGACGACTAATATGCAGGAATGTAATAGATGGCGCAATTACTTTTTAGGGGTTTGTATCGATGGTGGCTTATTTTGTGATGTACTGAAATTGGGGTTCACTCTCTGCCCGAGGACGTTCAGGATCAGGAACGCTGAATTTCTGGCGAGAGAACAACCACTTTAAAGGTGCAATGTGTACGATTTTGGTCATTTTTCTCACTTTTAAAACATATTACAAATTTTGTAATCTCCTAAATATAAATGTTTTTTTTTTTTTTGCATTACCCTTAAACTTGCCCATTAATGTAAATTTACATGAGGAGGGGCGGGGTCCTCTCTATGGAGACTGCCATGTTTTTACACTTGTAAAAGTGGACGTACTAAAGATCTACCATAGGTTCTCCTCCATGCTCAGAAGGGTGAGGGTGAGGTGATGGATACATGCAATGCAATTTCACCTCGAGAGGTCACCAAATCTTACGCACTGAACCTTTAAGCCGATCAAAAATATCAGGTATAACTGAGAGTCTCAAATAAGGAAAGCTTTACATTAGCTGTAGAACACCATCATTTGCTCTGGTCTACCGAACCTTGTCTTGCTTTCTTGTCCCCGTTGACCTGAGGTACTGGTGGGTGTCGGTGGAAAGACTGTAGCTTACTTTCCCTTTGAACTTGTCTTTGCCCAAACGTTCTCCCACTTCTAGGGTACCATGTGTTTTGGGGGAAAATGTACAAGTGTAAAAGTGTTTATTGCCACTCATTATTCAAAGCTTTCCTCACGGAAACCCTGAGTCTACATCCAATTAATATGGGTGTGTGTGATGTGGGCAAAATGGGTACATGGTGTCACCGCTCTGACCCACTTGGTTCATTTTGGTCTGCTTTAGAGTTTGGGGGGAGCAGTTTCACTCCCCAACTTAGTCACAGCTCAAAGATGATTGAAGTTTAAAAGTTTTCATCTGTGATGTACGTGATCTCCTCCATTTTTGGTGGCTCGGGAGGGTGGGGGGGGAGGAGTAAGATCCTCGTAGGCGAGAGGAGACATGAGGAGAAATAGGTTTGTAATCTCTCCGTCCTTCCCTTGAAAGCCAGCCTGTCAGTAGACTGGCAAGTGGGAACAGAGACTTTCATTTTTGAGCCGACTAATCATAGCCCTCCCTGCCATCCCGCTGTGTCAATATCCATGTGGAAAAACACAAGGAGAGGCATTGGGGACCTCAGACCAAGCTTGAGCATATTTCAAAAGAGCATGATTTATGCCAAATGGCAATTGGCCTTCTTATCTACCATCATCTACCAAGCAAGTATAGCTGATTCAGCAGAGGTGATGTTGAGTGTGTGAGGGCTCACAAGGCAAGAGGTTTGGCAAATTGAGGGAGGTCCTGCTGTAGAGAAAACATAAGCCAGGAGTAAGCCAGGACAAGTGGATGCACCTGTGGGCACATAATGTGTTGTTTATTTGTGACGTTTCCTTGTGTTAAAGCACGCTCAAATGTGTGTGTTTGTGTGTGACAGTTTATTGTGGAAGGACTTTTTCAATGGCAATTTGGTACTGTAGGTGGGATGTACTGGGTGGCTGACAGGACTGTTGGAACCTCTAAAGAAAGTATACCAATGGCACAAGATGAGAGAGAGAACTCGGCCTGTTATATTTTCTCAGTGTGAACATTTTCATTTCCCTGATGATCCCAGACTTTCCCATGGGTGTGTACACTTGTGTTTGACGGGATTAGAAGCACTTAGATGTCTTATGAAAGCAGAAATTCAGAATGAGTTGGACTGAGATGAGAAATTGGAGCGTGAATGCAACCAAATCTCATTCCTCTATTTTGTTTTGCTAACTCAACAGTATTGTCTTAAACTCCTTGCATGACTTTATCAAACAAAACAAATTTTCAGCATGCGTGGGCTTTTTTTCATCTAAAAGAGAATCACTGTCGCTATATGAGTTGTCATCTGCAAATGATAAAATGTGTTTATGACCCACTCAACTCACTTAGGTTTCTTCGTGAAATCTTGTTATTAGTCTTAGTCATTAGTCTTATCAGTGTTTCCCCTACAATTCTATTTGGGGGGGGGGGGTCCACGGAGAAATCGGTCCCTCTGACTTGCGCGCGCGTTAGACTCCTTGGTCCGTGTTTCAAGACGGGTCGGGTGGGACACCGACATCGCCGCAGACCCCTGGCGTCGAGGCGAGGGCCGCTCCCCGCCCTGGGCGGCGCGACGTGATCGGGAGCGCACTGAGGACAGTCCACCCCGGTCGGGAGTCGCGCCGGAGGCGGAGGGGCCCCGTCCCCCTGGTTCGGGGCGTCCCCCCAAGGACCCGGCCCCCCGGGCGTCCCCCCCCCCCCCAAACGCTGTGAACCAAGGGGAAATGCTACTTTTAACATCATTTACCCAGATATTTTAGATCAGCATTAGGTAAGTTGTCAAAATGGTTGTTTGTGACGGGGCATGCCACTTCCAATGGAGCCAGTATTACACTGGAGTGGCCTGTGCTATTCCTCTCCAATTCACTTGGGCTGACAAATGGCAGTGGCTAAAGCTCATCTCCCACGTGGCCCATCTCTGGTGCAAACCAGTGTTAGCAAGCTAGCTACTAAAAGGCACCACAAGCACTCAAGACCATGGGCTAAGATTGCAAGACATGTCACTTCTCAAGGTTGCCATTCTCGTAGCATAAAAGCTTGGGTCAATGGAGGCAACTAAGCAAGAGAAGGTCTCATTGGCATGGAAAAGTAAATAATAGAACATAAAGTTGCCCTAATGCACCTTTAGATGCATGATTTGTGGCCTCCAGTAGCCCAAAGGAAAAATGTTCTCATAACCATAGTCCCAAACCCGAATGTACAACCCAGTATATAGTCACAACAATGCAAAGAAATCCAAAATGACATCAATTTACTGTCTGTTGGTTGACCAAAGTTTGAGGTCAAAATGCTTTTTAGATGGAAGAAATGAGTAGGAGCAGATTATCATCATAGATGGCACTGATCCCCCCTCGTATCTCCTGATTCCGATATGTCAGCTCATTGTGCCAGTGGAAACTGATGACTGATCCCTAATGGGATTTTCCTTCCCCATTCGAATGTGTTTAACTCGTTGGGATCATATCTACGTAAGGTAGTGTGAAGCCAGGAATGTTTGTGGCTCCAAAACAATTTCTCCCATAGTGGGACCACTCAAGCTCATAATTTCAAACCAAACCCAGAGTCTCCTCCTATCTCCCGCTCTGAGAACCTCGTTCAGTTGATCCAATCTGTGAATCATTGGCGTATATGAATAGTCTATAATGATAAGTGGGTTTGCCTGTTTTCCCCGTGAGACCCCTTTCTCACACCCAAGCTGCTACCATTCCCAACCCAACCAAGGAAACCACATGTCCCCATTTCCCACCAGAAGACAGGATCTCTAAGATGGAGCTTCTGCAGTGTATACCCCCTTCCCCGTCCTTCCACCCCCTTGCTTCATCTCCCTCTCCATGGTCTGTGGTTTTTCACTTTGCACCCTATCATTTTCTTTTTAAAAGAGATACCAAAAAGAGCGTCCCTCTTAAATACTATCTGACTTTGCTTTGCTCTCGGACCGCCTCCCTCGTTTCCCCGTCTTCCTTCTTATCATCTTCAGACCTCTGTCAGCACTGCCCCATTCCCCATCACTACCCCCCCCCCTTCAGATCAGGGTTTTGCACATGTGGAGTTGCGGTCAGGGGAAACATCTGCTCGTACGCTAAACCACCTGTATGGTTCGATAGCAATCAGCCGAGTGCTCTGTGATGTTCGCTTGGCATGTTCCAGTGGAACGAAGAGAACACACAAACCTCAAAATTACAGACCTGAGAAAAAGGGGAGAGAGCAGAGACAGCTTGTCTTTCATCATAAACTAATGCAGCATCGCCCGTCCTCTGATCTGTTCATAACTCTCCCTCTCTACTGGTACTCGTCCAAGTCGAGGCCTTCCAAACCTTTTATGAAACATTTATGACATTAGATGATATTTCATGACTTCCACAGCCTCTCTGCAGCAGTGTGGCGCACAAAAACGCAAAAACGACCTGGTTTAGAGGAGTGTCGTTTGTCATCACATTTTAGTGGCAATGAATTAACGGGCTGGTACAAAAGTTGGTTGCCTCTATCAAGTCAGCTCTCATGTGATGTGGCCGCAGTGTGCCTTTCCTTTTAAAGCCTGTGGTGCCAAAAGCTGACGGCATCTATCCAGCTGCGATACAGCAACAATGTTGTGTGTACAACTCTGAAAATAAGTCAGAATAACAAATGACCAGCACTCTCTAATCTGGTTCTGAGTTGCACTGACGCCAGGTCGGGTCCAGTGTGCGCAGATGTTTTAGGGTAGGGGTGTCAAACTCATTTTCATCAAGGGCCACATTATGGTTGCTCTTCAAGGGGCCGGTTTTAATCGTGGGACTAAATGTGAAAACTACCTATCATATTGCAATGTAACTGTCCTCATATTTGATTATTATTTATCAATCTATTCTTGATTTAAGTTACAAATATTGTGTTTGCATTTCCATACATATTGCACCTGTAAACGCACTGACTATAGTGCTACATATAAAAAGTGGCATGTGTAATTAACTAGAGTTCATGGGCAATGCATGCTTTAGACTTTTATTTTTAGACCATCATATGCCTTTAAGCTGCAGCTGCAGTGTGATTTGGAAAGTTCTCCATTGCTCCTTTAAAGGTGCAGTGTGTAAGATTTGGTGATATCTAGAAGTGAAGTTGCCCTTCTGAGCATGCAGGAGAATCTATGGTAGACTTCAGTTGTCATCAAAACATGACATTCACTTTTACATTCACTTTTACGACTTTAAAAACGTGGCAGCCCCTGTAGAGAGGACCCCCCCTCCTGATGGGCTCATTTAAGGGCAATGGGAAAACATAAAGCAGTCAGATGATCATAAATTCATTAAAATGTCAGTATGCCATTGTTTGGCAACATTTAAGAGGTGAAAAAATGACCAAAATATCACTCACTGCGCCTTTAAGACATGGTAACTATTGTGTTGCTTGGCTTAATGTATATGATTGAATACATCATGCTGAGTAGTGAAGAGTAGTACAAGCTATAGAGCGTGGTAAGCACAATAATAAAAAAAAAACATAAATAAGCTCATAACCATTCTTTCAGGAGAATATCTATAATACTACATTGTTTTGTTTACTACATTTTCAGCATCTCTTTGTTCAGTCCCTGAACTTCTCTGCATTTGTGGTTTCCTATGTAATCACATGCATGCTTATTCCCCTAATGTGTGCCTTCTTCTGATGCCCTGTGGTGTTTTGGTGGCCTACTGGGGGCAGTTTCCATGACGATACCAGGCTGTAAACCAACCTCAATTAACGACAACCACCGCCTTACTGTAACACCCGACCACACAGTGCAATTAAGTTTCCCAGAACCACAGAAAGTGTTCACCGGAGATGATTTGCTAGTTGAGGGTTGGCTCATTATGTGGCTCGGGCTCCTTATGTCTCTTGACTCAAACAACTTCCTGCTATATCTAGAGGAGGCGCGGACTCCGTCACCTGAAATGCACACTGGATGCTTGGATGGTACGTGCACATCCGTCTTCCTTGGTTGCAGTACCCAGAGTGCCCAGCTGGAGACGGCGCGTGTTTAGCGTGCTACAGAAAAGAACTGCTCTGTGCCTATCTTAAGGTAGTAATTTTGCTTATTTTTAATGGCTGATAGCCTATGCATGTTAAAGATGCAATGTGTGATATTTTAGTCATTTTCTTTACCCCTAAAATGTTACAAAACAATTACACTATGCCATTGTCATGACTTTATAGTTATCTGAATGTTTTATTTGTTCCCATTACCTTTAAATGAGCACATTAATGGATATTGAGGAGGGGGCCCCTCTCTACAGGGGCCACTAAGAATGAGTGGCGCTAAGACTGTGGTACAATGGCGCTGCGCCCTTACTCCATTCTCTATGGAGAGCCCTGATTAGTGCTCAACCAATGACAGTGAAATTCACTTGTTTGGACTATGTGTGACATACAGAGTATTTTTGAGTGGATGAGCTGCATCAAGAAAGAACAAAGAAACACAATGATTGACAGACATGGGGAGGTCGTCATGTTTGCAGTGCTATAAATAAAATGGAAAAAATTAAAAGCACACTGTATAAAATGAGTAAATCATTAGCCAGACGTTGTGATGAACAAAAAACATTAAATGGAGATGCAGATCGAATCTCCCTGTGCTCTAAATATCAAATGCTGAGATGCCATTTATAGTCTAGAGCTCCCATGAAGGACAGTTATCACCAGTAGTTTGCTTCCCAAATTGTTTTGGGTCAAGGCTGTAATACTGCTGTATTTCCTTTTTTGTTTGTTTAATTGTGCTATGTATGCAAACATGTTTTAAAAACACGGTGGCCCCCATAGAGAGAACCCCCCTCCTCATGTAACTATACATGAATTGGCTCATTTTAGGGTAATGGAAAAATTCACATTTACGTGATTATAAATTCAATTCAATGTTAGTATTTTTTTTTTTTTTGTAATTTTTTTAGAAGTATCAAAAATGTCCAAAATCTTACACACTGCACCTTTAATAGTTCTTAATCAGTTTAAAAGTTAACTGCGGAGAGAAAGTGGATGTAGCACACCAAGTTTTTTCGAGCAGTGTGTGTGTGTGTGTGTGCACGTGCATGCGTGTGTTTATATGTGCGTGTGAAGACAGATCCTGACCTGAAAGCTTGTCAAAAACTCAGACTAAACACATCCCTGGAGTGTTAAAGACACTGCTAGTAACAAGAAACAGACACCTGAAACACATACACATACACACACACACACACACACACACACACACACACACACACACACACACACACACACACACACACACACACACACATACACATGGTTGGAGGTGTCTGTCAGTGTGTTGTCAATCTCAATAGCTGTATTCTGGGAAGCAGGCACGGAACCCGCCTCTCTCTAACCTGGCTAAGCATTTTTGCACCAACAACATTGGAGCCACAGGGTCTCAGGTTCTGTGCAAGGCCCAAACATGACCCTGTTACCTTGAACAAACACACACACACACACACACACATGCACAGACAAGACACACACACACACACACACACACACACACACAAACACACCTTGAAAACCTCCTATGACCTCAGCTCAAGCGCACAAAAGCTTGCAGTGAAAACATCTCTGACTCCTTTCTGAGTGTGTGTGTGTGTGTGTGTGTGTGACACAACTTTGTGTTTATATAGTGAATGTGGTTCGCAGTATTTGCATAGAAGGCTTTATGACGGAGTTCTGAAATGCATGTGCAGAATTTGTGAAGCTGTTAGTTGAGGTGGAGAGAGTTAGGGTGAAAGCCTGACTGACAGAAATGGACGTGAAGCAGGGAGTTGAATGATAGGCAGACAAAGAGAGGGAGAAAGGAGTGATTTTTAAAAGAAAGGGCGTGGGTGGTGTGTTTGCACCGTCAGATTTTTGTCTGCTCGCCCTCGGGCCTCGTTCGAGGGTGGTCCTCTGTGCATCGTGCCACTTGTTTTTTTCCCTCGACTGATTTTGGTGATCTGGGGAAGCTGCCTCAAGATTTTAATGGTACACACACACACACACACACACACACACACACACACACACACACACACACACACACACACACACACACACACACACATTGTGACCACCCTGGTAGAGGTTAGGGTTAGTGTTGCATAGGTTGCACAAAGCTCTCTGAAACAGTAAATGGTGCAGTCAAGTGTGCTCTGCTGTTCTCGACATAATATTAAAAAGGCATTGTGAATGCAATCCTGTGTGTGTGTGTGTGTGTGTGTGTGTGTGTGTGTGTGTGTGTAGTGCTACAGCTGTGATCTCATGCCGTTGTGTGGATTTATTCCTCTTTGAATAGAAATCTGATTGATGACGCCTGGATTTCGGTGTGGCGAGATCTTTAAAGATGTGATGCTTTTAGTTTTTCTGCCATTTGACTTGGATTATGTCACGCTGAGTCAAATATTTGGGAGAACATTCTGTAAAGCATATCAGAATCAGGGGACATGAGAATGATATGTATTATATGCCGGCCATTTGTCAGAGATTGGCTCTATTTGATCCACATGGAGAGAAATGTACTTTTTCCTCTGGTTACATTATCCTTTCAGACACGTGTCAAACCCATGGACTGCGGGCCAAATGTGGCCTGCAAGATCATTTTATGTGGCCCGTGAGAGCTTAAAGGCATATGATTGTTTAAAAAAAACAACCAAAAAACAGCATACATTGCCCATTAACTCTAGTGTGTTTACATTTTCACATGTGTGTAAATGCATATACAAAATTTTTTAACTTAATAAATGATAATCAAGTATGAAGTAGTAAGTACATTTAGTCCCACAATTAAAATTGGCCCTTGAGAGCAACTATAATGCTGATCTGGCGCTCGGTGAAAATTAGTTTGACACCCCGCAGGAAGAGTTTGAAAAATGTTGCTGTAAGTCTGCATGAATTTTTTTTATGAGACTTGGACTAGAGATGATGCTAATCTGGAGGTATTTTAATGAACAAAATCCAAAAAATGTGAAACAATAATTTACAGTGAACTGACAAAACGGAAATGTGCTCTTTTATTGACTCATGTCTCTGTTGCACATTGGTAAAACTTCTTTTCTCCTGAAGAGGTTTTGCATTTTTCAAGTAGCGTATTTTCCAGTCTATAAGTCGCACTTTTTTTTCATGATTTAGCTGGTCCTGCGATCAAGCAACACATCAACATACAACCGATGAAACTAACAATAATAAAACAACCGTAACAGTGCACAGACCCGTTACTCACTGCCCCAAAGCATGCTGGGAAGTCCTAGCACTCTCCCACACAACATGCTACAATATTTATCCCTTTAACACTGAGTGCATCACCTCCAATGCATTTTGGCAATCAACCCCCCCCCCCCCCCCCCTCGAATCCACCCCCCCCCCCCCCAGTGTACAATGCATTCTGGGTTGTTTACGTTCTCTCACATCCAGTGCGTAATGACGTCACCGAGTTTTTTTTCGTCCAGTTCTCTCGTGAATATGAAATGGGCAGCTGGGTAGTATGGCCTCATGCTAACAGCTAACAGCTCGATGTCCGTCATGTGCCCGGAGCGCATATCTAGCCTTGACAAACACAGCCAGCCCCCCTCCCTTCCTCCAAACGCTCTCCATCGTCCTGTCCACCCTGCAGGAGTTGGAAACTGTCTTACGCGGGGGCATGTCTGGTGTTTGCGCCGTTAGCCATGACTCTGTTATTAGCATCATGCTACACTGCCGGTACTGCCACTGGTGCCGGGTTAGCGCCGCTAGCTCGTCCATCTTATTGGGGAGAGATCGAACGCTCCCCGTGCTGACGGAGGGGAGGACAGGTCTACGTCGTCTCCTCCTGGCTCGGCGTTCAGCTCCGGCATGACTCCCCTTTCTCTTCCTCCTCTGCTCCCAAGGGACATTAGGTTGCTCCTCTGGAGCAAACCTTTTTGGAAAAAGACTTCCATGCCTAGTCCAATCATCCACGTTGTCTCTGTTTCTATCTAACTGTACATTGTTGTAGCTCTTCCCTCTCCTGGCTCTTGCAGTTCTCATTACCTCCTTCTCTGAGCCACTTGCCCAACATCTCTCTGCTGTTGGATAATCGCAGAATGTGAGGAATGCATTGTGAGCGGCTGGGATTCCACCCTCAGAGCTGGTGCCCAAGACCCGCACCTCTTTTACGGCCATGAAAATTGATTGCAGTTGCCTTGGAAACCTGCGTAAATGTTACACGGTGCAGAAATGTTTTGGCGTGATTTCCCGCCAACACTCGCCTAGCTCGTAATGGACTCACCTGTTGCTGGTTAAGAGTAGATAGCTGCATGATAGGCAGCGTGAGTTACGATCCGATCTGGGATGAGGATGTGTTTTGATGGAGACATAAGATTTTGATGATGCAGATTTTTTGCAGTAAATAATTAGACGCACATTCTGATCTCTGACCTGAGTTCAACCTGGGGGATCGAGTAGCCCCACAGTACTAGAACATTCAGCACCGAGGTAAGATCAGTCCTTGACTCATTGATTAACTTCGCGAAGGTATTCTTGATTTAGACAAGATTAAAAGAACGATACTAAAATGAATGAGTTCCCATACACGTTGCCTCTATGGAACCCTGCTCTCCTTGTGTGTGGCTTCTATTTCGAATGCTCATGCGGTCGAACGGCAGGAATCGTGGCGTAAAGTCTAAATGGGATTGCGGCTCTGGCATGTTATCTGTCAAATAACCAATGGATCCTTGTAACTGTCTCGTTCTGTACGGAAAACATTCCAAAAGATTAATTGATTGACTTTGACGTAAGACAGAGAAAAGCATCAATCATCGGACACGGAAGTCATGGTTATTCAAAATATCTGAATGGTTGAAAGTATGAGTCACCTTAAACTATGCTCTGGTACCAAGTGATACTTTCTTTTAAATACTTCGTCTAGAAGAGTGCTTAGCTGGTATTTTCAGCAGGTATTTCCTCCGGTTGAACTTTTTGCTGTGTCCAAGTGTGTTTTTCGTATCCCAAATATTGCAATTAGTGTTGTCAGTCTAAATTTACAAAATGTAAGCTCTCACGGGGCCACTTTCTCCGATTGTCCACCTGCTCTTTATGCATCGAATGAGCTGTAGCGGTGACATAATCTTGCTTTGAGTTCCAGATTCTCTTTTTGCTTAGATGAGGCTCCAGGGACCAGAATTTGGCACAGATTGATTCAATGAAAGTCAACTGATGACAACTTTGAAATCCAATCAATTAATGAGATAAAAAAGAAAAGAAAAACAGCTACAGCTGGTTAAAACAAAACAGCTTCATCATTACCAGCTGTTTATTTGAGAAACATGTGTTTTTGGACACAGCTCTTTCAAAACACTTGCTTATTAAAAAAAAGGATGAATTGTATGCCATGTATAATGACACGTGGCATGCTGTAAAACATATCGGATTCATTAGATCACGAAATAAGGTGTTAAATATTCTAATCAATGAATTCATGATCATTTGGTCAGTTGTTGCTGCCCTTGTGCAAATGTGTAACGTTTGGTACTAGCACTACTGGAAAAAGAAAAATAATTATTATTTCTATTACTTTATAAACAAATTGTTGTTGTCTCCATTACCATTGAAAGAGGCCATGGCATCTATTTTTGCCTCAAATTGCATCTCAGTATTTTATAGTCGCCTTGGACAGACAAGCTAACCACCTTTTTAGTTTTAATATAAACTGAAGTTGACCACACGTTCTCCTAAATGCGCCTGTAAGGAAACATCTCAATCAGTTTCTCAAACATTGGGTTGATTGGATCCAAATGGTCTTTTGTCTTTGCCTTCATCCCCTATGCACTTTTAAAAGTCATAATATTTCATTGTCATTGAGCACAGCGTGGCCTCTTCCAGTCACACCCATGATCTCAATCTGCCGCCATCACACCGAGGCATCAGCTATGAGAGTGTGAAGGTGTGGAAACAACAACACACTCAGGCACTGCGTGCACACATACCTAAGCCTCTATCTCTGCGCTATATTTAGCTCGTGTTGTATTGGTTTTGCGCTGTTAGCGTCGGCCATGGTGTAATTTCTACCAGGTGCTGCTATTCTGCAGCAATCTGACCGTCAGCTGGGTTGCCAGGTCTGCCCTGGCCGAGTAGCTCAGCCCCATAGGGTCTTCCAAGGTGGAATGAGGAGTTCTCTGATTGGATGATTGACCGACTGTCTGACAGCAATGTCTTTCATCTTTTATGCCAGACTCCTCACATAACTTTTATATAAGCCTGTTTTGCTTTTGCTCAGTGTCTGTTTCATGTTGCCTTGCAGAGCAGAGAAGACAGTGTAGACAACTACGCCGCACGATGAGGAGTTGGTCCTCTCTATGGGGGCCGCCATGTTGTTTACAGTAGCCCAGAGTGGACATACTAAGCATCTTTTGACTTTTAATGACAATTGTCTACCACAGGTTCTCCCGCATGTTCAGAACTTCACCTCCTAGATGTCACCAAATCTTACACACTGCACCTTTAAGGCCAATATCAGTGTTTTACATTTGCTGCACACATGTGGAAGTTGAGTTGGACAACAACAGTCTTTCAGTCGTATCTCATCCAAATGCTTCCCCTTTTACTCATCACCGAACCAGCGGCTCAATCATCATCTGCATTGGGGACAAAATCCATTTACAAGAAAACAAAATCGTTTCTCTGTTTCTCACTGAGAAATTGCTGCAGATGATTCCAGAAAAAAACCTGTCCCAGTCCAGAAATCATGTATTGAAATTCCATCTCCCCTCATCTTAAGTTCTGCGTGGTGCTACTTTACCTTTTCCCCACTCTCCTCCTTATTTGTTTGGTGTCAGATAAGATCATGGAGAGTCATGCTGCTGCTGTTGTTGCTCTCATCAGCACCAGAGGAATCACATGTTATGCACCTAAGGCAATCCCTTGGTATTGGACTAAGTTCAGTGGACATGGTGCAACTCCTCAACATTTCGACTTTGCAATTGATGGTACATAGTTTGATTTGTGATCGTAAGCGAGACAAGAAAGTTTTGTGCCTAAGTGTCCTGGGGCAAGACGCTGAATGCCAGATTGTCCCTGACTGCCGCGGCAACAATGTATGAATGTGTGCATAGGAAGTATTCTACATACGAGGGGCACTGCATGAATGTGTGTCTGTGTGTGTGTGTGTGTGTGGGGAGGGGGTGAAGATGTGTGTGTGTGGGGGGGGGGGGGGGGGGGGGGGGGAGACAATGGCCGAAATATGGTGTCACTCTCTTCGTGGTAATCACGTTAAGGAAAGTGCTCCATTAATACGCATCATTTTCAATTTGATTTGGCCTGGAAAACATTCTCTTTGTTTATTTGCTCCAGCTGCTACACGCCGAGTATTTAGATAACTTGTCAAAGGTTCCAGCCGTGGTGAGTTATTACGAATAAAGAAACAGATGTGATAAACATCATTAGTATCGCAAAGTAATCGTAACATCTTTGCCTTGCAGCGATGGAGGAGCTGGTGTGTGAGCTTCGTCTGTTCCTGGACCTGCTGGACCGCGAGTACTTGAGCGCCGGCATCCGCGAGAAGAAGATACACCTCTCCAACATCCTTCACAGAGTCCTCTCTGAAAAAGGTGAAAACGCATGACACCGTGCAACACCCCCCTGACACACCGCAGAATCACCTGGGGCTGTCTGGGGCAATCATTATCAAGCAGCAGCAACATTTCAGAAGGGGAAATGTTTTCATGGCATGTTAGTATGTAAAGTCAACAACTGAGACTCGCTGACCCTGAAATCAATGTACTGATCCAGATGCTTGCTCAGATAACTGTAAGTCATTTCCTCCTATTGTTTGCAATGGTCCTCGCTGCAGGAACACCAGGCACTCACTTGTTTACCGCCTGTAAGCGTGAGCTGCCAGTGATCAGAAAACTCTTGGTCCGAAGGTTTGCCCATTTTAGGCCAGTGTGAAAACGTGGTGATGTGAACATGGTGGCTTCCGGAGGACCCACCCCTTGTCCGGGTAAATGTAAACTTCTAAATGTTTAAAGGTCCAGCGTGTAGGATTTTGTTCGTTTTTGTCACTTCTATTGGTAGGAAATATTGGCATTTTCAAAATCATCTAAATGCATTATACTTTCCCATGACCTCGAAATGACCCCATTAATGTATATCTACATGAGGAGTGTGTCCTCTCTACGGGGACCGCCGTGTTTTTACAGTACTGAACATCTTTTGAGTTAATGACAACTGAGGGCTACCATAGGTTCTCTTCCATGCTCAGAAGGGAAAGGATGAGGTGGTGGATACAACATGCAACTTCACCACTAGATGTCACCAAATAATACACATTGCACCCTTAAACCTTTAGGTCACCCAGTTGTTATTTAGTTAATAAACGGTCTTCTGTGTAAAATTTTGGTTAAATTATTCCCATTCACAGAAATTGAATAGCTAATAATAAAACTGATGTTTTTAAAGGTGCAGCGTGTAAGATTTGGTGACCTCTAGAGGTGAAATTGCGTGTTGTATTCATCACCTCACCCTTCTGAGCATGCAGGAGAACCTACGGTAGCCCTCAGTTGTCATCAAAACTCAAAAAACATTAATGGGCTCATTTTAGGGTAATGGAAAAAAAACATTCATTTGATTATAAATTCATGAAAATGTCATTACTGTTTTGTTATATTTTTAGAAGTGACAAAAATGACCAAAATCTCACACACTGCACCTTTAATGAGTATCTAATCAATTGACTATTTTTCACTACCCTTCATTTTTAAAGGAGGTTGCCATGTTATGTCTCCGTTTTTAAAATTGTCCCTACAGGACAAAATGAGCCAATCTAAATTTTCTAAATGATAATCATCTATAAAGGCGATCATCGTAGTAAAAATATTCAACTGCAACATATATCACTAAATCCAACTACAGTCTTCTATTAAGTTCAAATATTGATTAATATAAGCATAATTAGTGATATAGTCAATAAATGGTTAGTGGTTTCTATTTGTATAGCACTTTATTTTGATGACCCTTCAAGTGCTGTACTTTACAGTGTAGTTTCACACAGTTGCACAAGCCTTACCACCTACTTGCTTTATCTATGAGTACACTGGGCAATGTGGGGTTCAGTATCTTGCTTTGAAGAACAATTCAGCATGCAGAGTGAGTAAGGTGGGAGTTGAACCTCTGACCTCCTGTCTAGAAACCTCTCGGCCGCGGCTCCCCCACAACAAAAGTGCTGATGTTGAGTAAAATGAGAACTGAGCTGTTGTGTACTCCCTATACTTTCTGTGGTGCAACAAATGAGACTCGGAGACCAGGGAGAGTCGCGCGTGAGCTATGTTACTTCAGGGCTTCAACCATGGACTGATCACAGTGACAGGAATTTAACAGGGGGGGGGGCACAACCGTGAGTCATAAGTGACAAATGTATGGTATCAATTTTCCCTTGACAAAAGCAAAACATTTTGCTGTTACAACTTCTGTTAACATCTGTTTGAAATACACTCTTACTTGTGATTATTTTTAACCCATTTATTTATATATATGTATGTAAGTACCCGGTATAGTTGTACGAGCCAGGTGTGGTCTGAGGAATTCAACCGAGTGAGATGTCTGTTCATTTTGTGCCTCGTCATCGTCAGGGTGTCATTTCAAGGTGCAGCATGTACGATTTGGTGACACCAAGAGGTGCAGTTGCATGTCGCATCCATCACCTCACCCTCGCCCTCCTGAACATGCAGGAGGACCAATGGTAGCCAACAGTTGCCAATAAAGCTCAGAAGATGTTTAGTATGTCCACTCTGGGCTACTGTAGAAACCATTGTAGTTGCCATTATAGTAACCCTCATTAAGGGGACATATTATGCAAAATCCCTTGTCACGGTTAACATAGATAAATCTGTGGCATTACTGTAGGTCATCCCAAAATTACAGAAACACACTTTCTTATCAAAGAATAATAATAATCTCCTCAGGTTTGGTTCTCAGTAAACCACGAACCAGTAAGCCCTGGGCGATCTGGCCCATGGATGAATTGTAGGAACTGGCCAGTGTCAAAGGCACTGGAATCTAAATTACAACTCAATACAAATACAAGTCATGTGTCATGCATTTAGGTGCACGAGCCGTGTCGTGCGGTACCTCACTTCTGTTGCGTGTTCAACGCAATGTTTATGGAAATATACAACTGGAGGGTTGTCAACCGGGAGAAACAAGTGAATTCATCAGTGACATGTTACCAAGTTGACGAACCTCACATTTCTTTTGCTGATTTTATGTGTTTTCCGTCAAATGTTAACTTACTAGCTGCCGGCCGAACATCCGTCCCTCCTCCTCATGCCCGTACATTTGGTGAAGACCCTTGTCTGATTCATCCCCCTGTCACTTCCTCCTCAGAGCCTTCGTTTAAGTCAGAGATCCACAGCGGTTTACCGGCCCCACCTCAGATGCCGCTCCCTGCAATTCCTCATCCCTGGCTGGTAAGACCCCTTCCCTCGACTCAAAGTAATGGAAGTTGTGTTAACGTAGAAACCGGGTCGAAAAATGAGGAGTTGTCCCGCAGAGACCCGGGCCACCATCCTCATCGCGTAGTTTCTGATGTCCCGTTACATAGTAGTATATAAAGTACAAGTACGCATGTAGATATTGATTGATTTTCACACACTGACCCTCACATCACTATACGGTGGAACCTCAAAACTCGCTCTTAATTTGTGCAGCTTGAAGGTTGTCTGAGTTTCAAAAAGGTTCAGTTTCAAAAGCATTTTTCCCATCAAATATAATGGAAAGCAGATTATTTGCTTTTCAGACCTCCCCAAATAACCCCGATTACCCATTTAAAACACACAATTCACAATTGAAGCCAGATTAACACCAGGAACTGGTTTAGTTAATGTGTCATGTAACAAAAATACATAATGATGACGGATAGAATCAATTAGAAATGTAAATATAACTTATTTATCTCAGTGCAGGGTTAGGGTTAGGGTTACGAATACGTATTTATCAATCTTTAATCCATCAATCAATCCATCTACGTATCATCTTTAATATAGTAATAATTACTTCACATTGCATCTCAATTAACTGCCTGAACAACCTGAAAATCTCTGCCCACTCTGCCTGCACTTCTCTGGTCATGTCAAGATGACAGAATCACACTCAGGAAACGGAGGCATTTCAAAATAAAAGCACATTTTGGTTGTTGTGATTAGATTTTGATGTCTTCATTTGGCATTGACGGGAACACTACGCGTATATAAAGATGCTAATTACTACTCCTTTGTCTTAAAGGAGTCATAGTATGATACTTTTCACTCATTTGCAGTTTTCACTATTACTCAGTGGTAAATGACCTGCTGTAGTCAAAATACTCAAAAGCTGTCATAGCTGCTCCCTCCAGCCTGTTTTGTCCCTCTCAGAAAAATGCTCTGTCTTAGGGGGCATTTCACAGAGCTGCTCCCTGCGCTGTCAAACGCCCCCTCCGCGTTTCTTTCCCTGGTTGCCTCGGCCAGTGGTCGTCACTCTGAGTGACACAGTGCTTCGAATCATGTGGCTTAAAGACTGATCGGCCGAGTTAGCTCGACCAACGGTGTTCATTGTAAATGAAGATCAGCCATAACTCCATTCTTCTGCATGAAGTTGGTAGACGGTGACACGTTGGACCTTGTTGGTTGCAGCTGAGCGCAGAGCAGGTCAGGCGCCGTTTACCCTTCATTGTTGCTCTAAGGTGTCGTGTTGGATCTTGCCTGAGATAGTCACAGAGCCCAGTTTTGACAGAGTGCTCTGTCTGCTAAGAGGTGGATGGTTTTGTATTATTCAAGATGGATGCTTTTTTTGGACGGCAAGGCTCGGGAGCTTTTCTCGAATCAAAGTTAGCCAGAGGCCATGAGGCTGGTAATGTTGTCAGTGAGGTGTTGTTATTGTTGTTTTGTTGAAGAGAGGCATCCTTAGAAATATAGCAGGGGGCAGACTTACTATGACAATGGGAGAGGCGTTAATCAGCTTTTTGAAAAACAGAAATGAGTGTGTGCGCGTGTGTGTGTGTGTGTGTGTTGTTCATGTTAGAGCAGATGCTATTGATGGAAAGCAGGTGGCTGTGATTGGCTCACTAAGCCTTCCCATCATAACAACAAGCCACAAGTCCTTGTTCTACATGCTCACACACACGCACACACACGCACACACACAGAGGGAGCCACGTCTTACGGGGCAGTTTTTAATTAGAACCAGTGTAGCCTCAGCTTCCTCCTGTGACCCCAGTGTGTGTCATGAGGCGACAGAAAGGAATTTACTTTACAATGAGTGATTATCCCTTTCACTCTCGGTGTACAGAATTGCTGTCTCATCACTAATGTCACTCTCTTTTCGGGGATTTAAAAAAATATCCTTTTCGCATGGCTGATAACCAAGCGCTTTTGTCAGGATTCTACTCTGCTACATGTCACTATTGTGTCAATGTGCTTGAAATAAGGGGGCAGGAAGTGAGAAGACAGAGAGAAGAGCATTGAATTTCAAAATAAAACAGAATCTACATCACTACGTTCTCTCTCTCTCTCTCTCTCTCTCTCTCTCTCTCTCTCTCTCCCTCCCTCTCTCTCT
>JAFBJT010020693.1:33932-48626 GCA_016785325.1 Chascanopsetta lugubris | reverse complement strand
TGTTTACAAATAAATTAAAAGGGCTCATTTAGGGTTATGTAAAAAATAATTCTATTTCTATGAGTAGAAGTGACAAAAATGGACGGAAATCTTACACACTGCACCTTTAAGCAGCCAGTGAACTGATGAATCCTGTTTTAAGATTGAACCACAATAAACTGTAAATAACACACCCAAAAATCCTTTTACATCAAGTCTTGTTTTCCAGTGGTTTAGACTCCCAATGATAACTGTTGCATAGCTGTGTAAATTGTTGTGAACTGGAATAATTTGAGGTGAACCAGGGCTGCTCATACCATGTCACCATTAGCCAGGATGAACATTTCACTCGCGCAGTGTTGCAGCAGCAGAAAGAAGAAAAGAAAAAAAAGAGCCGTGAGTGGAAATGTAACCACTCGGGCGCCAACACTTACAACACTAAAACATACTAATTGGAAACGTTGCCCATATATAATAAAGGAATAGTAACGTGCAGTGTGTGCAGAATAACAGAAGTAAAGTACAGTCCTCATAAATAAACTTGGATGGAAACCCAGCTACTATCTTTCATTTTCTTCAAGCTCTGTGTCTCTGTGTCTTGCCGTCGCTCTGCTCTGAAATTACCATTCATCACATTTCCACACTGACCTCTGGATAAGCTGTCCAGACAGAGAAGACGAAAAAAAGGCTGCTCTGCTCTGGCTCTTTCCACTCATTCTTTTGTCTAAATTTCAGCCTGCGGGGGGAAAAGATAGATGGGTGAAGAGGGAGAGGGAAGGCTCAAGAAGAGGCAGAATCACGAGTAAACAGTGCAGAAGAAACCCCCCAGCTCCATTGTGTTGTAAAGTGTGAACTAGTTTGTGAAGCATCAGCTCTGAGCCACATGTGGGTGAGAGAGAGATCTTTCGGAGGAATGGAATAGAGGCCTTGGCCTCGGTTTGTCCGTCAAGCCTCAGTGCCGAGCCAAACTCCCCGCAAGAGGGAGAGCCTGCGGCTTCAGGGGGATGCAGCAGTCACGTCCCAAAGCCTGTGGCAGCCTTTTTAAAATTCTCAGTTATATAAGGAATAATTAGTTTAGATTGCCGCGTGGATTTACACGTCTCATCAATGGATGTTTGGTGAGGTGACAAAGACACTTTTTTCATGTCGAGTATCTCAATGAGATCAGTGATTCTCAACCGGTGGGTCAGGACCCAAAAGTGGGTCGCGGACCTGTATTCAGTGGGTCACAGGCCCTAGACTGTGAAAAGAAGTTATATAAATAATAAATTCTTTGCCTTTATTTTTAAGAGGATATTTTAGTTCCGTCTATTCACAGCAGTTTGTTTTCGCAATATGCTAATTGACCACGGCAAAACACAAGTACGACACCAACTACACGAAGTATGGATTTTGTTAAATTGATGATGCATGTACGTTCCATTACCTTGTGCACATATGTGCACTTTTTGCTTTTTAATTCAAATAAGAGTTTGGGGATTCCATCACTACTCTCCTAACAGAGCTCTTATTCTGGTCGCAATGTCCTGAACAAAGATAATCAGGTCTTGTGTGCATGTGTGTGTTGGTTTCGACTCAGAGCCAGTGTGATCCTCTCCACATCCCTCACCTGATAGATCTCCTCCGTGATCTAAGAAAGAGGATCTCTTCTGTGCCATTTTACTGCGTTACATGCCACATGTGGACATTTGCACGTGCATTTACACACGGAAAACAAGTTCTGTCTCTCCTTAGGTTGTTATGACCATTCCATAGACTAATCCAGCGAATAGACGACGGTCATCGCTCTCTTTCTGGCTCCGCTCAGAGATCAGAAATTTATGCTACACTAATATTGCTTTTTTATCTTTGGCATGAAATACGTCGCTGTCATCGGCATACTGACTGCCTCAGCCATATGAGCTGTTTCCATCCAGCTGTCAAATAGTTTGAACTAAAGTCCTGAAAAAATGAAATATAAATTATGTGTCTTTCCATTAGGCTGCATTTGGTGAAGTGAACGGACTTCCAGATGTAGGACAGAGCTGCGTCACCCGACAGATAAAAACAGCCAGCAAGATTCTTTTCGCGAATTGATGAGTTGTTTTGTTACGGAACCTTTTTCTGCATATGTCATGTCACAAAATGAAAACAAGGCAATGATCAAGAATCTTCATGCAGCGTGTTGGCTGAAGGAAGTAAACATGCGACGATAAAACCCACATATTTCCTACTGCCGCTTAATCCAGCCTGCCGTTTGGCTGATTATGTGGATGAAGTTGTACTAACCAACTAACCATGCTAATGTTAGCCGCTGTGGGTTAGATGTGTTGGCCATTGGACCTAATTTTAGGTTTGCATCATGGATTGATACAGAAACAGCCTTGACACCACTTGGAACTGCGGTTCCTATGAATTTTGTGCAATAATGCAGAAAGCAGTTGCCGGCAAGCAGCGTTTTGTTTAGAGATTTAAGGAATTCTATCATCTGTGTTTGGTGACGCCCTGTCATGGGGGAAGCATAATTAACCTCATTTTCTAAATATGTCGAGATTGTTTAAGGTCACATTGAGTCATAAAAATGTCACAAAGTTGTGAAGATTGATAGAGTTGTTTGGTCTGTTTGGGGTCCCGACTCTTTTAAGGGGGGCCAGTTACTATAATGTTATCATAACTTGGGGCCAAATTTTGATGAGTAATGTTTGTTCTGCATAATAATAAAAAAAAGCTGTTAAGGCTTGACCAGATTTCTAGAAATGATTTCTAGTTTTTCTTTTGCATATCAAGTCCGATGACAAAGCAATAAGTAACAATTTACAAGTTTCATACATGCTGGAAAATTGAGAAGATTTGCACTTGCACTTTTCATCAGCGTTGTGATGGTTATTGTGATTTCAATATGCAATTAGAGGGGCTGACGCCTGTTTAACACAGCCTTCCTGATTAAGAAAAATCTAGTAAGTTATTGTCACATTACGCAGTAAAAGTTGGTGCTTTTTGGTTATTGTTTAAACACTAATATTTGAAAAAGAATTGTATTTCAGACTGTATTTCAGCCATATCACCAGTTGTATGGTTAGGGCCAGCGCTGCCTGAGCAGAAAGTAGACAAGTCCTCACGGTGAAACACAAATGATTTCCATCTGTGTTGATGTAGGATAGCCCCCTCACCTTCCCCCGAAACAGACTCTCTACAACGTGCCCCTCCAGCAAAACCCTAGACTTGTGTTGCATATGCAAATGTTGACACTGTGCATAGTGTGTGTTTGTTTGCCCGCTTTGTTGCATTCAAAGCGCAGATTTGCAAGGAAATGTGCCCATGTGATGGATATGGTGTATACTTCAAGCCGTTTTGCGTTATCCCTTGCAGTCTGGTTCCCATTTGGAATCCATTTCCTTCCCTTCTAATTTTTGAATCAGACAGCCCCCCTTTCCATGCACTCCCCAAGCACTTTCAAAAATAAATATGGGTTACAGCCCAAGCTTTGTGTACAGCAAATAGTATACACACATGTCTAAAGGCACTTGTGATGTTTGGTGTCTGTCACTGGTGGTTGATGAACCCACCATCGTCTTATAACATTTCTTACCTACGGCGAGTCATTGCGATGCTGGTGATCATAGACCCGCAGCTATGTATGTGGACTTAATGTGGGCCTTTTAGCCAAACCAAATGTTTTCTAGCCTGTAGGGGAAACCCATCATAACAAGTAAACGTTTCACAGTGCCATGTCAGGCTATGGACTGAATGCAAGTTGGCTCACAATCACACGTTTTTTTGTATGTCCTCTGAAACTATTTGCCCTCAGGAGTTTGTCACATGGCACGGTTTGGTCTCCATTTGGTCCTGATAAATCTGTTTTCACATTTGTCTCAATTCCTCTGTGGGGTTCCCCTTCTTAGCGGTTTGGTCAACCACACGAAAGCAGCATTCAATGACATCACCACGATTGTGTCACCGCCTTGAATTAGGAAATGAGGTAGTTCAGCAGATTGTATTCAGAGGCGTTGCACTTGGTCACTGAGGTAACCGAACGTGGCTAATCTGAGATTGATCCGGTCTCAACTGCAGCGAGCAGTGGGGCTTAGCTAAGTGACACAAGCATAGCATAGTTAATTCCAAGGGTCAGACCCATTTCAGCTTACTTATGCTGACACTCTTTGGAAAAAGTCCCCGCTGAGAAAGTGGAGCACGGATGGAAAACCTATTTCACAACTTTTTTCCCCCACTGAAGTGCGTTTGAATGCTTTTTACGGTGCCATTTTTTTCCCTGACATATGAAGTGATAGAAATGACTTAATAACACACTGAGGGGAAATTGAAGCTATTTCTGGTGTCAAATAAAGAACTTATACAGTTTACTCTTTTGCCTAGTTCAAATCTTTGGGTAGTTAGTTTATGGCCATAGTTAAGATGCTTTTTAGTGAAAGTCTGATATTGGTGCAGAATCTTGCAAGGAAAGGTTTTCATGTATAGTTTGCAAACTTTGTTTGGTTTTAGGTGTATGGACGTACAAAGTCATACTTTGCCCCTCCACCCATGGCAAAACAACATCCGTAGGACTTAGTGTTGGCATTTCACATTTGTTGGAGAAATTCTGATGCTGTGGCAAGCCAGTAATGGTAATAACTGACAACACTTTCTTCTCAAAAAACAGCAAAACAATACGAAACTTGAGTGACTTATAACAAATGATTGAGTAGGATTACATTTATGTCTACATGTAAGACACAAGAATACAATTTGGAATGTAATCCTATAGGATATATTCCTAAACTATAGGAAATATGTGACATGTGTCAAACTTGTGGCCCGCGGGCCAAATATGGCCGCAAGATCATTTTGTGTGGCCCGCGGCACTTAAAGGCATATGATTGTCTAAAGATAAAAGTCTAAAGTATACATTGCCCATGAACTCTAGTGAATTACACATGCCACTTTTTATGTGTAGCCATATATTCAGTGTGTTTACAGGTGTAATGTGTATGGAAATGCATGTACAATATTTGGAATTTAAATAAACAATAGATTAATAAATTACACAAATGTGGGCAGTTAATCGGCAATATGTTTGGTAGTAATCATATTTTGTCCCACAATTAAAACCAGCCCCATGAGACCAACCATAATAATGATGTGGCTGTCTGTGAAAATTAGTTTGACACCTCTGATTTAAAAGAAGATGGTGTCTGCACTTACTGTATCGACCAACAACAGACGGTTTGCATGGAAGAAAATTTCCAAGGGAAACTCGAAGAGGATTTGAGCCACAGATTCTGAATATGCTGCTCAGGACTTGAATCTTAAACCAAAAAAAATCCAAATTTGCTTTAAAAGGCGGGTTCTGGCAGGAGTCGAGGAATGTTGAATTGACTGTACCTACCTTGTTTGAGTGTGGCTGCTCGGGTAACCTCTCAGGAAAAGTAAAGCCCCGCCCAAAAATACTTCTATAATGATAATGTATGAAAAATAAACTGCCGATCGATCAACTGAAAAAGATCTCTTGGAGTTTAAGTGCACATACTCTAAGTAAAATAACTCTTAGCAGACATTGGGGATTTCATTGTAATCCTGGCACAGTCTGTAATCAGTAAAGTAACATTTTGCCAAAGTATCCCATTTTCCCACTTGCAAGTGAGACAGTGAAATGAGCAAGTGTTGTACCGACACAGGGTTGTGCAGTCGTGCACATTGGTGGGAAATAACCTGAATAACCCTCAGCTGAATGGACAGAGTTCTGGGGAATCGTTTGACCTCCTATGTCAATATTATACAGGGAGGATTCCAATCATTCAGCTTATATTGTACAACATTTTGTGAGAGCCCGACTGTTGGATTGACATAGCCTGTGTTCACACTGTGAGCCGTAGAGCTCTGTCTCAACTTTTTTGCCCGTCCAATGTTTTTATGTTGCCTTTTCCCTTAATATCTTTTTAAAAAGTGAGCAATTTCAAAAGCTGGGTGGGGCCTTGATGTGACACACATGTGCAAAAGGACTTGCCACATGCCGCAACTTTGAGAAAAACGAGTGGAATGGCAGATTAAAAATACTGAAAGAGGGTTAAGAGATGCGGCGCTCATAGTGTAACTACAGTATGACGTTTTTGTGGAGGAACATCTTTGTTACGGAAGTGTGTGTGAATGCATATTTGGTGCAGAGAGTGTTAAGTTTGTGATGTGATCTCTGTTGGTTTTTTCTTGGTTTGGTTTTTTTGTGACTCTCTCCTGCATGTAATCATGAAGAGTGACATCACGTAAGATTTTAGTCTGTGTTTCGAAAAATCTGTCAAATCTGTCATTTCATATCTCTTTAGAGAATGGAATTAGGGGCGCCGCGCCATTGTACCACAGTCTTAGCGCCATTGTACCAATCCCCCCACACCCACCCCCCCCCCAAAAAAAATTGCCCTTCCTCCCCATCCGCGCACATACATATATCGCATAAGATCACAACAGATGTCATTGAATGTTACCTTAGCAATAGAACAGGTCTGGAACTTTTTATTTTATTAAATCAACTATAAAATGTATCTCATTTTTCTTATTTACACGTCAGCATGTCATTTCTGTCTCCTTTCCTCCACACACACACTCATGTGAACGCTCTGTTATGCAGCGGCCCGATCCATGCCCCCCCCCCCCGAGTCCTGCACATCATATTGCATCATATCATATCATGTACTTTGTAGAGACACATTCGTGAATGGATTAAATCTTTTATTTTAAACCATTTACACTGACATTAAACAGTCAGATCTGAGTCACACCTGTGTGCAAATAAGATTCGAGCCATTTGGGCACTCTGTGTGAACAAGGTCATGATTTAGTTTGGCTCAGAAGTGATTGCAGTTATATCGTATGTCCACCAGAGTAGTAGCCAGTTTATTCTCTCCTATCTGGCTTCAGTCAATCTTTAATTGAAATTCAAACGCGAGCCAATTCTCTATCTCTTCGAGAATGACAAAGAACCACTTGCATTATAAATAATCGAGAAACATCCAATTCTGTCGTAAGATGGCACTTTGTACTTCCTACCTATGTAACCTCAATACTTTAAATATTGCATAACACAGCGGTTCCATTCCAGACACCGATCTGCACTGTAGCATGTGGAAATGAGACCCGGCCCACTTGTCTTTTCCAGAGCCGTGAACCATACGCTCCTACAGACTCTGACCCACATTTGTACCTCATTGTGAAATGAGAGAAATGCAGGAAACACCCAACCCAATCTTGCTCTCCGGTTGTTTTTTCAGCTCTGCCGGCAATGCCGGCACGTCCGCCATTAATGGCCCTCTGCTGAATGCACCTGTCAGGCAAAGCACACACTTAACTCTACAGCCCGAGGCAGGACGGAGGGAACGCAGTGAAATGGAAGTGAATAATTGAGTTTTGAACATTCGGAGCTATGAGAAAGGTTTTGTTTTGTCAGAGGTAACACTAGCATTGGGTGGTTCATGTATAAACACAGAGGTGGAACACTTCGATGTGTATCGCGGAGTTTGGCAGGTCTTGTGCTTGGCTGAGGCCGCCGAGTTCTGCAGAAAAGGGGATTTTTCCCAGAGCTTTGTTATCCCTCTCGACTTTGTCTTTTGATTTCTTGCTTCTACGCGCTATTAACATTCTGAATTTGAACGCATAGACTTGTATGTATGTGTGCGAGGTGTAAAAGAGACTTTGTGTTGAACACCCACATGAAATTCCTCTCCCACACAATGAGGCTTTTACTCACGTTGCTGGAAACATTCCAACTGCCGGAGCCACTATGATGGCTGCTGTTATTACAGTACTTCAGCTGGTTTTCCATATTTATACAGACAGGAGGATCTGTCACTAGGAAATATCACTGCACTGTACGTGAATGGACAATGTAATGTCAATGATTTTTGGCATGAGATCCTCCTATATATTGTACGTAATGCAAAATGCAAACACACTATCGCACACTTTGCATTTTCTCTTGACGGAGACTATTCAAAGTAGCAGAGATTCAAAGTACAATGTGTAGGATGTGGCGGCATCTATTGGTGAAGGTTTATATTGCAGAAATGAGTCAGTCCATTCTGGGCGACTGTAGTGTAAAACGTAGTGGTGCAACATGGGAGCCTCTGTAGCAGGGACCAACTCCTGATTGAATCAAGGGGAACTCTTTCAAGGTCATTCAAAACTATTCATCCATTCAGCTCATTTACACGTGTGCAGTGTGGTTATGTTATATGGAGGTTTGGCCTGTATACATGTTCGGAATAAATGGAATAGTATAAATCTTAATCTTCTCGAGCTGATTTTCCAACAGAGAGTCTTCGCTGAACTGTTTCTTTCTCTCCAAACAACCACTGACTTTATGAATTTAAATCCACTTTTGTGGGTCACTTGGCCCTAAATTCCTTATAAAGAATCAATGTTGAATGATCAGTATTTATGTAGCACTTTATCAAGTCTTGAAGACCTCTCAAAGCACTCGACAGTACAGTTTACATTCACCCAGTCACACAAACATTCATACTGTGCCTCTACCTGCAGAACTCCATATCTAAATGTGTGTGTGTGTGTGTGTGTGTGTGTGTGTGTGTGTGTGTGTGTGTGTATGTGTGTGTGTGTGTGTGTGTGAGAGACAATGTGGGATTCAGTGTCTTGCCAAAGGACAGCATATGGAATTGGGGGAGGCGGGAATCGAGCCAATAGATAAATTAAACAGCTTTGGACATTATATAATTGAAAGCCATACAGAAGGGAAGGGTGAGGTGAGGGGTATCTAATGTAACTGTAAGCTATTTGAATGCAACATGCAAATGTACCGCTTGACATCAGTAATTCATGCACACACATACATGAGACTTCTGGAGGGATAAAAAGAGGGAATTTATTTATATTTTGGCCCAAACCTTGCTCATATTGATTAGACTTTTATACTTCTTCTCATCTGTCTTCTTTATCTTTGAGAAGCTGGTTGTGTCAGGGTTGTCCTGGGACAAAGGCAGGATAAGGCTGATGGGTAACTGGGCAACCACAGCCTTTGCTGTTTGTGCTTTCATCTCCTCCTGCTGTCTGGCTTCAATTTATAACTTACCGCCTCAGCTTGACCTCATGCTTAAGCTTCAAAGAATGCACGGGGAGGGGGGGGGTGTATGTATTTTGTCTACATAGATATCTGCCCATGTCTTGTCTCATCTGACTTTTATGCTCCTTTGGGTTTTCCTGCAGCCTTTTTAAAAGGTTTGACAAACATGGCACCTTTGCCTTTCGGCTCAAAAAAACGTTGAGATGCTTGCGGTGAAACAGCAGCAACCGATCTAAAACATTTGGCCCGTCCCTGATTGATCTGACAAGAGACAAGACTGAAAACACATGTGCTTGAACACAGCCGGGCGGCAGTAGCTTGGAGGTGAGACGAGCAAACGGGGATCCACTGTAAAATTCTGGTCAGGATGAATGGACCCTCGCCTCCCAAACAACCCATCCATATAACCTTGAGCAAGGCACTTGACTTCCATCTGTAGAGGTGGGTAGATGACCAATGGCCAGCTGCAGTGAATGTGTATGTGACTGTAGGCATCAGCAAAAGCCTCCTCTGGATCAACACATCTATAAGGAAGCCTCTTAACAACACTCTTAACACTTGCTAAGTTTCTATTATTATATTATTTTCTCATCCACAATTCTTTGCCTTTCAAATAGTAGTTGGAGTCATCCATTCATCCACCCATCTATCTATCCATCCACCTATCTATCCATCCATCCATCGCCCCGTCCGAGAAATGAGCTGTAAAATGTATATTGTATTATATGTATCTATGAATAAATCCGTGAATTATAAATCCATAAAAGAACAGAACCCATAAAAGCAGCGCGACGATGATTAAACTCATGATCATGCACTAAACTCTGTGTTTTGGTGGTCACCGAGTTTACAGAAGCAATGACTATGAGGTGCGCATGATCAGTTGCCGCTGTATTGTGATGATGATGAGTATAATCATTGTCGCATTCCTTAAAGCTTCAACACCAGCGAGACCCTACTCATATCATTCTGGATGGAGACCCAGTGCAAGGCATAAATCAGAGCTATAGAAAATCTAGAGCTCACGACAAAAACATATTCTATGGCACAGCTTGACAAATTCTTCATAAAATTTGACCTAGAATCGTAAAGTAACCTGATAACTGAACTTATGAAAGAAACCAAATATCTTTCCAACAAGATCATGTTTTAAACCCCATGATTCAGCCATTCAAGCCACAGGAGTCCTCCAGGCCACAGATGTCTACAGAGAAAATGCCTGACCCTCAAATCCCCAAAATAGCTTCTCCGACAACAAAGTAAATACGGGTTCAAAGAATTCATTGTAATTGGTAGCAGATGGAAACATACGTGTGCTTATACACCAGCTTATTGCCAAGAATGATGGGAGATGCAGTCTTCTCCCCTCAAAAACCTTTCCTAAGGGAGGGGCTTTCCTGGGTCCAGTCAGTTTATCCATCGCAGTGTCCCACTGGCAGCCTGGCAGAAACGTTTATTCAGCCCCAGTCCGCCTACGCAAGGCAAAAATGGATAGTTTAGCATAAATGTTTGGATGTGAGTGTCAGGCCAGGGCCAGAACTGCAGACAATCCTCCCACTATCCAAGTATCCAAACCCAAGTTCACGACTCGTTTACCGCTACCTAATTACACATTAGAGCTGTGGAATTCTCAAAGTCTAATTTTCTCCCAGAAATGTCTTGTCATGGGACCGTGATGGGACATGAAAATTCCCTCGAAATGCAATGTAAGTGGGTTCAAGGTTCCATGAAGTATGGGAATAATATGGATTACTCACCATTGGCATTTATTTCCATTTTAATATGCTTTTTTTAATGTTAGGGTAGGTTTATAAGCTTTATAAGTTTGACAAAAACAGTTCTCAAAATAGTAATGCCATGATATTGTTCAAATAAAAAGCTCACAATAAACATGTTGGCATCAGTCCATTTATTCATGTTTTTTTCCATTTCATATTTTACTGACAACTTGTGGACAGTTACAGGAGACACAGTACAATGGCTTCCTTTGTAGGTGTCTTATTTGCTATCGACCCGAAAAACGTAAAGGTGCAAGTGTGTACGATTTGGCTCATTCTTGTCACTTTTGAAAATATTACGAAACAATTACATACTGACATTTCCATGAAATTCTAATCACCCGTATTATTATTTGTCCATTGCCCTTAAATGAGCTCATTAATGTACATTTACATGAGGAGCGGGTCGACCCTATGTCTTTACAGTGACCCAGAGTAGACATACCCAACATCATTTTAGTTTGAATGATGACAAAGTCAAAGTCAAATTCCCCTATAGATTCACTGGGGGAGGAGATGAGAGTTGACCTTGGCAGGAAGCTCCGTTTTTAGTAATGTCTACGAGTAACCAGAGGCCAGATGTGGTGATTTGAGGTCATCAGCAAATGATCCATACTATTGGAATAAGTGGAAGTGAAATGCTTTTTATATTTATTCAGCATGTCATCAAAGAGTATCGTATGGATTGTTTTATCTTCCATATCATGCCAATATTCTGACTTAGGGTTTCCACAGAATTGATTGATGTTCCCTTTGATCTTATCTTTTTCAAACAGATAAAGAAGACTGATGGGGTTCTGCCCTGTTATGATTTACTAGCACTGTGCAAAGGGAATTTGTTATATTGGCATTCACTCCCTATTCAGATGCCTCGACAACTGATGTGGGTTTTAATCGGCGTCGGCAGGAACACAGCCCCCTCCCTTTTCTGCCGATAAATGACCTGAATCGTTTCCAATGCAGTGCTATGGCACATGGTCATTTTCCAGCTGGTAGCTTGTCAGAAAAGCCATAAATGTTTGTTACAAAAAGTCTATTTTGCATCTTGAGATGGCATTCAACCTTTTTTTTCTTCAGTGTTTTGGATCCAAATCCAACACTATGAAGCCAAAGAGTTGAGGGAGCCTGTCCTGAGTCAAGGCATGAAAGACATAATGAACCTGGTTACCTCGGTGATAGTGTCACTGAGTTTCATGGTTTTCATGTTGTTTTCTCTTTTCCGGTTGTAATGAGCAAAACATTGTGATTTCCAGAAATAAAACACCGCACAGCAGACGAACTCCTGACAAGGGGAATGGGTGGAAGCCGCTAATTTGAAGTGGGAAAGAGGCTGTCGAGATCGAATGTGTCTGAGGTTTTGGATCATTGGAACCTAACATTGTCTGTGGAGGATTGTGTACCCTTTGTGTTGACATCAGTGTGGTGTGTGTGTATTTGTGTGTCCGTGCACGTATGTGTGTATGCATTGGGTCTGCATTTACGTATATAGCCCCTTGTCAAGTCTTGAAGACCCCTCAAAGCAGGGATGTCATGACCGTGGTGAACTTAATTTATCAGCAGGTCACTGGTGTGATGCGGCCAAGTTGTTCCCTCGCGGAAATAACACATGTGAGAGTCGACTGTGCTCACATGCGTGTACGAGTGAATATGTGTTTGTGTGTATGTAAAACCAATCTCCTTACCAGTGTGCCTCAAAGCTTTGCGTCATTACATAGCAGAGCAATGGGATCACATTCTCTGGAGTGTGGTGTAATGCATTCTGCTGCACTCAGGGAAAAAAAGCTTAACAAAACAATCACTTTCTGCATGATTAAGAGTGGTTTTATTATTGTGCCAAAGTTTCCTTAAGGAAGTCAAATCAAAAATCTGCCTTCATCAACACAAACAAGTCCACGGTTCCACTCTCCTCTTAATGTTTTTGCGCGATTGTTTGATTGTCAAGTGCTTTTCTTTACATTTCCCTGCCTTGCTGTTCTCCCGGCTTCCTCTTAAGTGGACTTATTTTTTTTTTTCCTGCCAAGAAATTATTTCACCAACCCAACCCCTGATAAGGTTTCTTTGCCTGGCTCCTGTACTTTACTTAGAGATGAGAAAATAAAAAGGGGCAGGATGATGAAGAGAAGGTTTAACCGGGGGAGGTGGTGGGTCGTCTGTGACTAAAGACGGTTTTAAATGACATCATTGCCTTGCTCTGGCCTGATTGGGTGAGCTGTAACCAACGGCCCATAGCCCACAGATATTTCTAACAGTTGTAGAGTTTGCTCCCTTTGCATCTGACCCACCAGTGGAAAAATCAGTCCTGCCACCAGAAAAAAAAAAATTGATTCAGAAGAGAAATCAGAGTTTCTTCCCACTGGAGGAAAAACCTTCAGCCCAGCTACAGTTTTGTGGAAATGGCTTTCAGGAAGACTTAAACTTTGGCCGTCAGGTCTTTGTAGCTCTATTATATTTTATGCACTTTGAGGTCGTCTGGTACTGGCATGTGTAGACTACTTATTAAAATCAAAGTACTCTTTTAAAGGTGCAGTGCGTGAATTTTGGTGATATCTAATGGTGAAGTTGAATTTTGTACCCATCACCTCACCCTCGTCCTTCTGAGCATGCAGGAGAATTTATGGTGGACTTCAGCTGTCATTGAAACTCAAAATATTCGTATTATGTCGACTCCGGGCTGCTGTACAAACATGGCGGCCTCCATAGAGACGACCAGCTCCTCATGTAAATATACATTCATGGGTTCACTTAACGGTGATGGAAAAAAAACGTATTGAGTATGAATTTACAAAACGATGTAATTGTTATGTGATATTTTTAGAAGTGACAAAAATGACCTAAATCTTTCACACTGCATCTTTAACTGAACTCATAAAATTGAATTTGGCCTCTTCCTGGATACAAATACAAACAGTAGACCTATCCTTCTGACATAACATTTCTAAATTACTCTGTAAAAAGAGCACAGCTGTGAGGGATTGGATGAAATGTCACATTTACCCAATTTACATCTGGCATTACATTTGTATTTGTGATTCGGATTACGGTGGGATAACTATTTCAAGTGTAAGCAGGCAGGACACGACTGAAGACACGTTGTCACCGCATTGAATCAATGCGAATGCATCTCAGCCACTTATACAACCAATCAGTGCACTGGTCTGGTAGTTTTCAAGGTCCCAACCAAGCAATGTGAAACCCGTAGGCACCTTGTAAACTGGCACTTGTGACGTCATGTAGCGCTTATACCGGACCTAGTGATGACGTGGCCCGTGGGTCATGTACAGCCAGAATAATGGCTCAGTGTGGCCCGTGAGGACGAACTGCTGTGCTTCACATGTGACGCAAGATGTGATTTGATTGAAACTGCCTAAAGATGCCGAAACACTCCTTCATTTGAAATGTGTCCCATGTCCTGAGTGTGTGTGTGTGTGTGTGATTCTGTGTTGCTTGATCACAACCTGACCGGAGCGGTGGTGTGATAGTGTGATGGTGCAGGAGGAGTAAGTGGGTATTTTCATGTTGTTCACGCAGCTGAGAGAGTTGCAAATCAGCATCACCTGCTTAAATGAGTGCTAAAAAATGGGAGATTGATGCCAAGGGTCAGAGGTTTCTCATGCCATGGACTGCTGAGTTGTTGTTTTTTGTCATCAACAACTCACATGAGATTTTCCATGTACTTATGTTGGTAATAATTGCTACTGACAGAGAAGATAATCAACAAATCAAACCATTGTGTGATATCAAGAGATTATGAGATAAGTAACGAAGGTTGTTTGGCCCCTGGCAACAGTCTGGATGTCTCATGCGCATCCTTGGGAAAATAAAACGCCCCCACACACACACACACACACACACACACACACACACACACACACACACACACACACACACAACACACCA
>JAFBJT010020693.1:23613-33638 GCA_016785325.1 Chascanopsetta lugubris | reverse complement strand
GGCTTTCTCTTTCTCCTTTGCCTCCCACAGGAGTTCCAGAGTGAGATGAATTCTGCACCGAGTCGCTGTCGGCTTCATTGCCGTATTTCCGGTGCGCCACGCTGGGCGTAATGAAATGAACCAGCCGTCTATTTTTTTTTTTTTTTCAATGAATTACTGCTCACATGATGTGCTTAGGATAAATCACAGTAATTCTGCATTTGAAGTTATATATATATATATATATATATATAACTTCAAATGCAGAATTACTGTGATTTATCCTAAGCACATCATGTGAGCAGTAATTCATTGAAAAAAAAAAAAAAATAGACGGCTGGTTCATTTCATTGCGCCCAGCGTGGCGCACCGGAAATACGGCAATGAAGCCGACAGCGACTCGGTGCAGAATTCATCTCACTCTGGAACTCCTGTGGGAGGCAAAGGAGAAAGAGAAAGCCGCCTCAGCAGCAGGTGCCCTAACTGTGACAGCACTATTTATACATTCCGGGCCATTTCACGCTCAAATGAGCAAAATGTCTTTTCAATAAAAGGTGACGAGAGGACGAGGGTGTCTTTCAAAAGGACGCCCAAGAGCACATGTAATGCGAGGAGGAGGAGGAGGAGGAGGAGGAGGAGAGGTCAGTCTAGGAATAAAAAGTCGAGAGTACATGCTGTGTGTGGTGTAATCAGGCAAGTCTTGATGAATGAGTTGGGCTTCATGCTCACATCAGCAGGTGCAAACCAACATTTTACAAGCGGGAAGAAAATCGAAACACATACTGCGATCTTGCTATCTAGGACCTGTTTCTGCACACACAGTAGTGATGATTGGACCCATGTGTTAAGGTCCTGTAAATATATGATCATTAAATAATACATCTTTATCATTATTTTAATCTTTTGTTTTGGCCTGTGTCCCATCCACTAACATGGGGGAAGTAGAGTGTGTGATCTACACTGCAGTGAGCCAGTGGGGAAGAGAGAATGGCATCGAATGACAACAATCCAACTTTAAAGATTTTTTTTTCCATCTTGTGCTTGTAAACACACAAGTAAAATGTGGCTCCTCCCCCTTTGTCCAACAACACCAACACCACAGAACGCAAAAGGTCCTAATGTACAGGAGTATGTCTCATTATTCATTTTTTCTCCTCTGTACCTAATTCACCTTCCAAGCATATTTTTGCCCGTTCTTTGAAAACCAGTCTAATGATTCCGTATCAGTGGTCAGACACAGTACGAGTCATGATGAAGTGGAAAGCCCAGGGTGGTCGAACCTGAGCTGACCCCTGCTCATGCGCAATGTACCTGGCTGACGCCAAGACATTGATCGTGGTGGACAGAACCACCCCGCGGGGCACTGGAGGTCAGCGGAGATCTGAGCCCATGAGGGGCAGTATGAGCCGGGGTAACAAGCTTCACAGTCAGCTTCTGACTCAGCTCCAGACTTCCCCAGGAAAGTGCCTGTGAGGAAAAGACAAATTATCATGAGAGTATAAATAGCCTCCACTTTAATACTTTATGCCCTTCACATTCACACACACACACACACACTGAGAGAAAAGGAAATAACATGGTTTGACAGTGTCATGTGTGCCCACCAAATAGGTCTGGTTTTAATCCACTTGGTTAAGCAGCTGGCAGACCATTCTGACAGATTTATTGGATTCACATTCACTTTTTACAGCCACTTCTCAAGTTCGGGGGGGTTTTATGGCACTGTACACAACATTTAGGAGTTATGTAATAAAAAAACAAAACCCTGGGGCCATACATAAGAAACTGTTTACATCATCTAATTGTTGTCACCTGGAGGACAGGGGCTCGGCGTCGCGCTGCCTCTTGGACAATAGTGGCCCGCGGGACACACACCACCGTGGAGCAGATTCCCTGGATGTGAGGATGGAGATGTAACTGAGACGACAGACCTTTATTGGATGCCATTATTCATCAGTTTAACAAG
The DNA here is from genome assembly GCA_016785325.1 of Chascanopsetta lugubris. Classification (NCBI taxonomy): domain Eukaryota; kingdom Metazoa; phylum Chordata; class Actinopteri; order Pleuronectiformes; family Bothidae; genus Chascanopsetta; species Chascanopsetta lugubris. Next base: position 31,693 of record JAFBJT010020693.1, on the reverse strand, counting down.
TGGAATAAAAAGGCCACATCCTTTCCCTGCAGTCAAAGGATGAAATAAAAGGGCCGAGAGCGAGAACAGGGAAATGTTCCGTAAAGATGTCTCCGGCACCGTGGAGTCAAAGGCCATAAAAATGTTAAGTGCAGGTTCATGTGATCTTACCTTAGGTTCATGATTTACTACACAGTGTTTTTAGACATGCATCGCATTATTGGGGTCCAAGAAGAGGAAGGAGCAGCCTGATACCTGTGATATTACCCCAAGGTGTGGCTGTGGCGGATCCTCCTGTGCAGTAGAAACCAGAGCTGCAGGGCCCCGATGGAGAGGAGAGGCCGACCTCAGCGCAGTAATAACCAGGTAAACAGGGCTGACACGCTTCTTCAGAAATTGCCCCTGATGAACAAAGCATATGTGATTTCAAAGGTCAAACATGATATAAATCATCGAGACATGACACATTTCCGCTTCACTCGGTCCGAATTACTGTTTTTGATAAAGGACAAAACATATCCAATGCAATCGATAGCTTCCGTTAAATTAAATCTATTATTTTCAAATGTCACAAACGGTGTATGCGTGTAATCGTTTCGTGTCACCGTCTACGGAGCTGAGGGTGCCCGCCGGGCAGCGAACCATGTGAGTGGCGCCCCGGGGGCAGTAGGACCCTGCAGAGCAGCGGCCGCCGCTCGGGCCCTCCTCCGGCCGGGCAGAGACGGAGCCGTGGATACAGAGGTAACTGGGGGCAGAGGCATGTTGGGGACAGACTTGGTCGGGAGGGAGTGAAAGGTTCAATTATAGCGGGAGAATGAAAGGCAAACAGGATGCCCTATCTTTCACGGTCCTGTCTGTGCACATGATGGAGTATGTGTTCATTCCGTCGCCTGTTTACCCAGGAGAGCAGACCCCGGTGGGAGCAGTCAGCCCGGAGGAGCCGCAGTACGTCCCCGGAGGACAGAGCTCGCAGCCCGACTTATTGGACAAGCCCATCTGCCTACTGAAGGCACCAGCTGGGCACGGGAATGCAACACCAGACTGCGTTCCTGTGGATTAATGACATAGAATATCTACAGATGGTGGTCGAATAAACATAACAGACCACTACGTTGCATATCAAAAATTAGAATGCTGTTCGCGGCCATCAACTCTGAGAGTCAACTCAAAACAAGAGGAGCAGTATGCGTATCATGCAACCCACTCATTGGTAAACATCTGGCCCTGCAAGCATCGCCGCTGTCCCACTTCCATCTCATGATATTTGTCGTGACTGTGTCAGGGGGAGCTGCTCTGTCGTCTCCTACCTGCTGGGCAGTAGTGTCCTTCAGGACACAGCGAGGGAGTCCGGGTCCCTGACACATGGCCGGTGCCGGCTGCCACTGAGCCGGGGCAGTAAAAACCAGCCGGACACTCAACACACTCAGCCTGTGGAGAGGGGAAATTACGCACATCATTTTTTTTAATACACTGTGCAAACACAGAATTATGACTTCAGATGCTGACAGATATAAATAAGCGGGAACATTTTAGATGCTCGTGTCGGAGATGATAAAAGCCGAGCCGTAAAGCGTTCAAGGTGCTGCCGCTGCTGCTGCATCATCATCGCTTTGGTTTCCAGGGGAGCCTCAAGTGCCCCCTGGAACGTGCAGATGACACATGCGCCATATTGCCAAAAGTATTGGGACACCCACCAGTGCACAAAGTAAGGCCCATACAGACACGGTTGAGGGAGTCCTGACTGCAACCTTATAGAACACCTTTGGGATGAATTAGAGCAGAGACTGAAAGGCAGACGTCCCAGTACTTTTGGCAATATTTAATCAAATCCATTCATGAATGTATAATCAACGAAATGTTGTTTTTTTCTTCATTTCACCCTTAAATGAGTCCATTAATGTATATTCACAAGAGGAGCAGGTCCTCTCAAAGGGGGCCGCCATGTTTCGCAGAAGCCCAGAGTGGACGTACGAAACATCTTTTGAGTTTCAATGAGGACAACCACAGGTTCTCCTGCATGCTCAGAAAGGTGAGGGTGAGGTGATGGATACAACATGCAATTTCACCACTATATGTCATCTAATCTCACACAATACACCCATAATAGATAAAGTTCCTTTCCGGTATGTCAAGCAATATACTGTGTTATTTGTGAATCCAGTTCTATTATTCAAAAGAGCATCATATCTGATAGTGAGAGAGGACATATTCCTCTCCCTCACCTGTCCCGGTAGATCCTGGTAGGTGCCAGGTGAACACGACACCTGTCTGTCAGATCCAGGTGGGCACATGTGTCCAGGTGAGCAGAGTACAGACGCCTGCAGGCCGCCGTTGTCTCCGCCTGGACAGTACGAGCCGGCAGGACAGATATGAGAAGGGAAAGAGAGCCCTCTGGTGACACACAGGAAGCCTATAAAACAAAAGGCAGCATCGTCAAGCCCTTTGCAGTCATTGAACCTGAGGATTAACCCTCGACAAATAAAATAGTTTAATGGGATCTTTTATTCCCGAGTGATGAAAGACATATAGTTAAGTATGACTGTATACAACGCGTGGTGAATTAGTGCCGACCTGGGGGACAAGGCGAGCAGCCGGCCAGATGAATGTTCCCGGTCTCGTTGCTGAAAGATCCCACGGGACAGGGCAGTGGCGCCGAGGAGCCCTGGGGGCAGTAATGACCTTCAGGACATCTGTCACCTGTCGCCCCTCCGTCCTGTGGTGTGGGTGACGAGGCCCCGGAGAGACAGAAATACCCAGCGCTGCAATGGCCCGATACAGCACCCTTCCCCGGGGACGCACAGAAGGAGCCTGGTTCAAGTGGAAGCGGGTGAATTTAAATAGTACTGTATGGAATCCAATTCAAATGCTATTCATGTCGTATTTACTTTGCTGCTCGCTTATTATGGTAATACGGTGTTTAATCTGCTGTCGAGGTCTCTCCACTGTCAACTACTTCATCTTAAAGGAACTCATTAGCAGTAAATGGTGTGTGACCTGGAGGGCAGGGCAGGCAGTCCTGGGGTGTTGCCATGCGAGTGTGGGGGTTGATGGATCCAGGTGGACACGGGTACTGGTGTTTGGACCAGGTCCCAGACGGGCAGTAATGACCCTCTGGACATTCATTACCCTCAGACGAAGAGCCATTGGAGGCGCGAGGACAATAAAAGCTACCCAGACAAAAACAGAGGGAGAGGACGATTCATTCATGTGCAAACGGAGAGGAGCTGCTATGTGTTTTTCAAATGTGTACAATATACTATATCTGGTATATCAGCATAATCCATCATGCTCTTGTGTGAAGGCGTGCGTGTTTATGCTGCGACTGTGTGTGGCCGATAAGCGAGTTTACCCCCGGGGACAGGCGCTGCAGCTGGCTCGCCCGTCCTCTGCGCTGAAGGTTCCCAGGGGGCAGTGCTGAGGAGTCACGGAGCCCCCGGTGCAGTAATAACCTGGTTGCGTAAAGACAAGAGTCATAGAGTAGGACGCACACTCGTGCAAACACACACAAACACACACCGAGACAAACACAAACCACAGGGGATGGGGTTCGATTTCTAGTGTCAACACAACAGCTGCTGATGTTTGGGTCTATTAACTTGAGAGGCTGTTTCGGCTGTTTCGTTCATTCTAAACTTCCCATTTTCTTTTGCATTCCTATCGACGGCCTGCAGGGGGCAACTTTCCACACCCCCCCCCCTCCCATTCCCCAGCCAAGGGATAAACATCTGATTATCCTTAACCTCATTTTCCTCTCACAATCCTCTTTAACAGTCAAGAGTCACAGATATTTGAATTGGGAAGGATCCGATAACCTTTCGGGCACGGTCCACCGAGTCGGTCTCTCACAGGAGGGTCAGGACGCAGCGCTGCTCCCCGACAAAAGAAACCTGGCTGGCATTGTCCCGACGGCGCCGAGAGCCCGGCGGCATCACAGTAGTAACCAGGGAGACACGGCTGGCAATCCTCCTGAGAGGGGAGGGGAGGGGAGGAGGGAGAGAGAGAGAGAGAGAGAGAGAGAGAAAGGGAGACAGGGGGAGACAGGGGAGACGAAGACAGAGAGGCTGTTAAAAATGGAAAGAGTGAGAGAAGCAGTTCATCGTGGGATTGATTCTGGCCGAGCTTATTGATTGACTGAGACAATAAGGGATGAAATACGGTCGTGATCATTCGGAGCTTACCATACACGGCTCATTTATCCTACTTGTCAAAAACCTCGCAGCCACAGGATTTGTGGAGCTAATATACTCGACTCGACTGTGATGAAAAGTAAAAAACACACGACGTAGAAAAAGCTATGAATAATAGATACAGTACTGTGTACAGTGAGTGCAGTTTAGTGCTCTGTCTGTCGGGGCGGTGCAGCAGGGTTTCTACACATGAACTAGTTGCTGGAGTTGAAGATGAGTAATGTATGATTCATAAGAAGCTAAAAGTTGCAGTAATAAACAGTAACATGGTTAAATATGGATGAAGAGGCTATAGAGTGAACAAGACATGACAACCAATCATTTCCAGGGAATTCAGAATAAAGATTGAGCTGCTACATTATTCGTGATAGAACATGTAGAATTAACTGCTGTTTTACTCTGATTTTCACAGTGTAAGTGCAATATGCCATTTAGTGACATCTCGTGGTGGAGTTGCTTGTTGCAGTTGAATAACCCTCACGTGAGACTTCCAAACACGTGGGAGGAGCTATGGTAACCTCTTGTTATCAAATCTCAAACGGTGTTTAGTTTGTCCATTCTGGGCTACTTTAAATTCAGGTTATTGTAGTATTATAAAATACTATATTCTCTGATGGATGAAGAGAATCTTAATGTTAAAATACGACTTCATTAACACGTTTTAATGGGGGGGGGAAGCTATGAAAACACAAGGAAACAATAACAATTCCAATTCCATCCTAACTGTGCAAACAGGAATCTGGCCCTGATCCTTGTCAAGGATAAGATGTGATAGGGATAGTGAGTGAAGGCACCTGGGAGATTAATTTGGTGAGGTTAGAGAACGTTCCACGAGGACAGGGCAGAGGGTGGATGGAGGCCCTGGGGCAGAAATGACCAGCAGGACACAGACCTCCCCCTGCTGGCGGAAAGAGAAACGTAACACGGCTGCCATTCGTCACCCGTCTCCAAACAGCCTCTAACTCTCTCCAATACATGATTGCATCACGCCACTCTGTGCTCTTATCTCCTGGATTTGTGAACTTGCAGTGTCTGTCAGGTGAATAATGTATGTGTTTACCAGCAGCCTGCGAGACAGGTCGTGGAGAGGTGTTTCCGTGTGAGCAGTAATATCCTTCCTGACACGCTCCAGTGACAGCTGTGCCGTTTCTGGAGGAGCAGTAATGGCCGCCGTCACACTGCTTGCACTGAGACACGGACCAGTAGCCCGGGTCAGGACCGTACGTTCCCTCTGGACAGCTTCGCACGTCAAACCCGGTTCTTGCAGGGCAGTAAAAACCTACAGGTCACGATCATAAAGCGGAAAATGCATATGGGTTGCATAATGTTCCAATAATGTTTATTTCTGTTTCGTCTAAATGTTTTCTTTAAGCTAGAGAGGACAAAAAGTGCAAACCTGCAGGACACAGGTACAAGGCACCAGACACGCAGTACCAGCCTGGCTCGCAGGGTTCACACCGAGTAGCATGTGTAACAGCGACATAGGTCCCCGGATCACATGGCACAGGCTGAACAGTTCCCTCTGGGCAGAAGCGTCCCTCAGGACAGGGTCCCCCTGTGATTCCATCAGTGGGCGTGGATGTGACGGCTCCCTGGACACAGTAATACCTGGCAGAGGACACGTGGAGTTTTCGTTTTCGGAACAGAGGTCTCGTTGGTTAAATCGGAGTCTAGCATACCCCGCCCTGCAGGGTCCACTGGGTTTAGTGAGGCCGGCAGAGTCACAGTAGAACCCGCCCACACAGGGCCTGCAGTCGCCCTGGCTCTGCAGGCCGGAGCTGTTGGACCAGCTTCCCTCAGGACAGGCCCACGGAGCCGTGGTACCTGGAGGGAAGAACCGGGGAGATCCAGTAAACAAGCTGTGCGCGGAGAACTGTTCGAGGATAACAGAATGGCTGTGCTAATTGGGTGTGATGATACAACACAGGGGGACGGTGGTTAACACGCTGTAAGTGCAGCATTAAGAGTGAAGATATTCGTCTCAAGCACAGCTGCAGGCAGTGTTGGGGCCACTCTGGGAAAAGGCAGAGTGTGCCCCGCAGCTACTTCTGCAAAGTATGGGTCAGCGCCCCTGAGTGCAAGAGAGCAAGGGTGCAAATGAATCTGAAGAAACTGGAATCAAGAGTTACAAGATAAATGCTGTCAGGACTTCCTGTATGCCACCAAATGGTAATTAGAATGAATAAAACATTTTAGCTCTGGAATATGGCGGCGTAGAATGTTAATAGCCTCACACGGAATAAATTAGGGTATATTAACCTATTAAAAAAAACTCGGTGCTTTATCACAAATGAAATTATACGTTGAAAATGGACCACCCACTACAACTTGATGGATTTCATGCATCAGTAGGATTCAAGCAGCTGCTGCTGGTGGCTGCTCGAGAATGAGGCAGTATTAACCTGAGGGGCAGTAGTGGCCAGGTGGACACAGGGAACCCGAGAGGTCGTCCAGCGGGCTGGGAGACCACGCCCCCTGTCTGCACCAATAACCAGCATGGCACGGTCCTGCAGGCAGAGGATTACGGTGAATACACACAATGAAAATAACATATGCGGCACAACTAATAGTCCAAACTGTGGCCCGGGGCCAAGTGTGACCCTTGGGTCCATTTTTTTATTGGCTGGAGCAAATTGTAAAACTATAATGGAATGTGGCCCACACATGAAACCTAAGCTTGTCTGTAACACTTGGTGGAAATCAATTATGACTTAGATTTGTTTGTTTTTATGTAACGGTGCAATGTGTGAGATTTCGGTCAATTTTTGTCACTTCTATCTGTTGAAATAGAAGTGCAAGACAATTATATACGGACATTTTGCAAATGTATAATCGCCCCCAATGTATGACTTGCTTTTCACATTACCCTTAAATAAGTCATTTAATGTACATTCACATTAACAAGGGGGTCCTCCCTGTGGGGGCAGCCATGTTTTTACAATAGCCCAGAGTGACCGTACTAAGCATCTTTGGGGCTTGAATGACAACCCAGGGCTACTATAGGTTTTCATGCATGCTCAGATGGGAAGGGTGAGATAATGAATGCGGCAGGCAACCTCACCTGTAGATGTCACCAAATCTTAGACATTGTACCTTTAATATACCTTTATTTTGAGGGGAAACGCTGCAACTTTATATTTAACTCAGATTTAGATTTTTTTTTGTTGAGTCAGATCTAGAACTCTTAAGAAATACTGCAAATCCAAAGCTATCAGCATTACTCTGACATGGGAAACTAAAATAGCACCCAGCCGAGCACATTCCTCCCCCAAGGCCCAACAATCCCCTAAAATCCAGTCATGCTGCACATGCTCATAGATCTCACTCCCCTAAATCTGCCTTCTACTTCATTAGAAACCATCAATTATTCTCCGGGAACCTGCTGAAAACACTGAAACACATCTAGCTGAGGTCCTCTGGAGTGTGCAGGACACTGTTGGTGTACTCTTTATGACACTGTGCTGGCATTTACTATCTGTAACACCACGGTCTGCTGCAGCTGCGAGAGCTGCAGAGGGGACACGATGGAGTAAACAAGCTGGTCGAGAGGGCTGGACTGTCCCCTGAACTCCTCTGAGGAGGAGGGTGAGAGGAGGATGTTCACCCAGCTGATGTGGATAATGAACAGCACCTCTGTGCCCTGCTTCTGTCAGTATGTGCACTGGGCAGCTCCCTCAGCAGCAGACGGCTGCACCCAGTGTACAACTGTGAAACACAGGTCCTTCACTCCCACTTCTGTCAGACTTCGATAACCAGGTCATTTCATAACATTGCACTCTCTGTTTGGTTGTGGTCATCGCTCATAACTTTGTACTTTTAACTGCCTCTGGATTTCAATCACACTGTGCTGTAGTGTCAATATCTACAGAATTATCTATATAGTCTGCATGTGCACATTTCATAATGTTCGTTTA
>JAFBJT010020693.1:0-19197 GCA_016785325.1 Chascanopsetta lugubris | reverse complement strand
TGTAAAAAATGAAAAGAAATGTGCATTTGTTGCATAGTGTTGTTTTCATTAACATACATGTAAAGGCCAGAGCAATTACACTGTAGCTACAATAACCAGGGGGAACAACAAAGCCATTTAATCAAATAATGAGATATGCAAAACAATCACACATGGGTTTTTTTCCATATATAACAAAATTCTTAGTTTCTTTTAATTTTTCCATTCACTGAAAAATGTCTTTCCATGAATGCAAATTATATTTTACAATGCATTTGTCAGTCCTGTTTTATAATGCAGGGTAAATTGAGGCCTAACATGGGCACTGACCTGAAAATGTCTCTGGTTTGGTTTCAGCCTTAAATGGCAGCACCATGGGCCCACCCCGGCTCTACCTGTGCTCCACCCCTTTGCCCGTTTTTGGAAGAACCAGGAAGTAGGAGGAGTTAGACATCGACAACATGATGGTTGAACCGCCCTCTACTAGCCTCATAAGCACTCTGCAGAAACGTATTGGTGATGTCATGGACTCCACGTCCATCTTTATATACAGTAGATGGTAAAAAAATGTATCTATATACACATGTCAAGACGTTTGACACACGTCAACCATCAAATCTCATCTACACTGAATCAGAATCGATTCTGAACTGAGTGATGATGCTGGTAATGCGATTGAAACCGCAGGTACCTGAGATATTACAGAAGGCTCCTGGTGGACAAGGCAGAGGCTCCGAGCTACCCAGGGGGCAGTAGAAGCCCACCTGGCAGCGCCCCCCTGTGGAGGTAGCTGGACACAGACAGTTGGCGTTGGTGTAATTGTCCAGGTCAAAGGGCTGAGAGTTCCATGCTGCTGACACACAGAACCAACCTGAGAGGACAATAACAACAACAACACAGTCAGAGACAGAGCAGGGGGGGGGGCAAGATCAGTGATGCATCAGTGTGTGTGAGTGTGTGTGTGTGTGTGTGTGATGTATAAAACATTTGCTGCAAACATATTCTGTAACATCACTCTGGACACCATGATGACTCCATCCGCTCGAGGGAAGGCTGAAAATAGCAGGAAGACAGTGATACAGAGCAAGGTGCGGGAGTTGAGTCATCAATAAGCAAAGCAAGCTTAATAAAGCAGGTAGCCGCTGTTCTAAGATATGCCTGACTCCGAGACCATGGGTTTTTAGGTTGACCTAAGACGCCGAGCTGTTCATCAGCCTTGTATAAACAAAGAAGTGAGTTTTTAAAACTTGCTCTTGCTACTAAAAGGCTTAAAATAATGGCTGATGCATCACATGTGGAGTCGTGATGTTTGGGGCCCCGATGTGAGAGACCAGCTCCCCGAGAGACAAACAAGCCCGAACAGAGGACAAACTCCTGACACTGAGGAACAAGCTTGTACAGCTGTGATTGCATCTTTGGTGGAAGTAAACAAAGACACAGTTACTGACCAGCCTTGCATTTTCCAGACACGTTGTTCAGTCGCTCCTTCTCGCAGTAATGTCCTGGAGGACAGGGCAGGCAGCTGTCCAGGCTCTGAGTCATGGGCTCAGGGTTGTAGTAACCGCGGGGGCAAGGAAACTGGGTGGCATGTCTGGTCCCTGTGAGTGAGATGCAAATGGGATTTTGAAAAAGCAGCACATGCCATGTTCAGAGAGAATGATATGTTTTACGTTTAAGTGCAAATGATATCAAAAGACAGATGCAGGAATTTTTTCACATTCTTTCTTTACATTTATTTTCTCTTCTGAGAAAATTACAACTGAATCGCAATGAACCGACCTCCTCATATTTTAGGAGTTAGTATGGTAAAGATGCCTCCCTATGTCTGCAATGCATTTTCTCATTTCCTTAATGTTTCACTGTGTGTGGGAAGTTTGTGGGTGGCAACGTTTGGAGGGAAGAGCGGGTGCTTTGCCTTATTAGTTTCCTCAAGTTTGCTTCCTCGAGTGTTGCAGCCGACGTGGAGTTTGTATGATGCACACACATCAAGTCCCACCAGGGATGATGGGTAATGGGAGGAGGGGCCAACTTTTAATTGCTGTTGGGCTTATCCTGCATACCACACCGATAAATGTGTTTTCATTAGAGGACTGTTGAGTCTTAGACGCACCGGTCTATCTATGACAGAGTCCAAAGTTAATTCATGAACACACATAACCATGATAAACTTACCGTCGGGGCAGTAGAATCCGGGGGGGCAGGGGAACTTGGTGAAGTTGCCAGTCATTTCGGGGCAGTAATACCCGGCGGGACAGCGGGAACACGATAACTGCCCCATGAGGTTGGCGTAGGTTCCAGCTGGACAGGGCAGTGGGCCTGCGGTGCCCTCGGGGCAGTAATGAGCCACTGGGCAAAGAGCTCCTTCAGCGCCTGGAAACGAAAAAAAAAAAAAGCAATTAGATGAGGCAAATTAGAGAGATTACGACTGCTGCGCCCTTAATGTGATGAATCCTGTGATAAGCCCTGATTAATTCAGCGAGCATTTATTCACCAAACACCCTCACACATTCAAATTTCATGCATTTATCAGCGTGATTCCCTCCTTCCTCCGACGCCCATTCATTAGATTTCTATTCACACAGTCAGCTCTGCACAATATCACTTCACACAAGAGTGAAATAATGAACGCTGGTTTTACTATGTTTATATTTAACGCGTAAATCACACTAACAAAGCAATTAAAAGTTGAGTCTTCTTTTTAGGCCTACCTGTGGATTTTGTATCTCCGCCGAGACAGAGGAAGCGAGCCTCGCATGCACCAGAGGGACGAGTGAGACCCGGGCTGCCACAGAAGTGACCCGGAGGACATGGACTACAGCCTGAGACATCCGTCACATGGAGACTGCAATAATACACACAGTTACACACTGTAACATGGGGGCTGTGTACAGAGTGTTTTCATGTTGTGTCCCACCAACCTGTCCGAGTAGGTCCCCGATGGGCAGGGCAGAGGGAGACTGGTGCCCTCAGGACAGTAGCTCCCTTTTGGACAAGCTCCGCCCACCCCTGTGCTGAAGTTGCCATCTGGGCTCGGAAAGTTTACACCTTAAAAGATTCACACTCGAGTTAAGGCTCAGCCATCGAATGCAGTTTGTCGCTCAGTGGTGAAGTGTGCACTTTGAATGCATGACGTCATGGGTTCAATTCCCAGCCACTCCATCCACCCTCAAGTGGATGTAGGTCGCTTTGGATAAAAGCATCTGCTAAATGAAGTTTGTGGAAATACATTTGCAGAAGTTGATTAAAGGCGATATTTAACTCGTGGGCGACGTGTTGTTCACAGTCAAAGTGCCATGCTTGTGTACCTGCTATGCAGTAATATCCAGCCTGACAGGGTCCAGTGGGTTCAAACAGACCCCAGTCTTCACAGTAGAATGCTGTTCTCAAAGCATGAGAGGGGAAAACATCACAGCACTGACAAGTCAAATCCTGTCAGACCAGACACCATTCAGCCCACAGTGATAGAGAATTCAATGTCTGCCTCTAAAGGGATAAATAGGTTTACAGCACATCCAGCAAACACAGCAAAATTTACTGCATTAACATCCAATTTCGCTTGTTTATCATAACATGGAAAACTCCCCGGCATCTCTCACAGCCCGAGCACTGACGACAAACATGTGACAACACTTTCACCTGCTGGACAAATGAGGCACTGCTCCACTTGGCTGAGGCCAAACAGCTGGCTGTAAGTGCCAGGGGGACAGGGCAGGATTCCCTCCACGCCACCACCCAGACAGTAGTGACCCGCAGGACAGGGCTGGACACCCTCTCCAGACAGACAGTATGTCCCCGAGGGACATTCGTCACACACCACTGCTCCTTTAAGACGGAAAAAAAGGGATTTTAAAAAATCATCTTGTGCCGTGTTTGTAATGCAGGTGCCAGGAGATACTTTCGGTACCTGTAGTGTTTGAGTGAGTTCCATCGGGGCAGAGTAAAGGAGAGGACGAGCCTAATGGACAGTAGTGTCCAAGTGGACAAATGTCCCCCATTACTCCACCTGAGGGTGTTGGAGACACAGCTCCTCCTGAGCAGTAATACCCTATAAATCAGAGGATAAAAAAGAGAGAAAATTAAGTACATTAGTTTTCAGTTTTATCTTTTGTTTCACTTTCTCAATGACAGATAAGAAGAGAAAGGACAGGCATTTTTATCGGCCCATTAAATTAAATGCTAAAATGAATGTTCTGCTTGTTCACTTGTGTGATCATTTCTCACCTGCATCACAGATTCCTGTGGGTTGGCTCAGTCCAGTAGTGTTGCAGAACATTCTTGGAGGACAAAGCTCGCAGGAGGAGAGGTTTTGCACTCCCACTGTGTTAGCCCAGGTTCCTGCAGGACACGGGTGCTGCCGGCGGTCCTTGGTCCCCCGGGGACAGACGTAGCCCACAGGACACAGCCCTCCAGAGGCCACAGCCACCTGTGGAAGTATGGAGATTGATCGTCTCGGAAGTTCGATCACGTTGGCTTTCATTTCTTCTTCGACATTTAGAAATTAAAAGCTGTGGGCAGCTCCAGTTAATAACTGTCATTCATTTCCCACGCACTGCGGCTTATTTAAAAACACTTCTGACAAACTGTTTGGTTATTCAACTCATGCAAACTTGAGGGAACATGTTTTTGAATTCATATTTGCAGCAAGTGGGAGAGAATCATTTCCGAGTGAGTGGGAAAATTAGTGGCTGTCACTAAATTACCTACACAGCTTTTAGTTTAGAAGTCAAAGATAAAAACCAGGATATTTTCACCTCTTTAAATCCTTTTATACCACTCATGTGCCCAGGAAAATACCGTATTACATAAGAATTTAGCCGCATGTAGAGTTGAAGTTGCACCCTTGCACTCTTCCACTCCAAGAATGAGGGAGAACTTTAGGCAGCCTTCAATTAAAAAGTCAAAAGTAGTTGTCTATTATTTGCATTGTAAAAATCATAGTGGTGTAATATGGCGGCCTCCATAGAGGATCCACTCTCAATGTGAAATGGCTCACTCTTGGATAATGAAAAAAAAAAAAAACTTCAGACGTTCAGGTAGTTATACAATCCATTATTTTTTTACATTCCTATTTCAGCTGATAGAAGTTGAAATGACACAGGACATTAAATCACTTTCATGGCAGCTGTTAGTGATATCATCTTACTGGAGAGGCAGTGAAGGCTCCAGAGGTGCAGTAGTGTCCCGGATCGCAGAGACCCGTCGGTTCAGAGAGACCCGACGTGCTGCAGAACCGCCCGGCCTCACATGGCCGACAGTGCTGCTCGGCATCGCCCCCTGGCTGGTCCGAGTAAGACCCCTGAATAGTCACAAAGTCAAAGTTTTAGTAGACAACGTGATTTTGACAGCAAATATTGAACACTCAGATACTGACTGGAGGACAGGGACGAGCCACAGCCGACCCTGGAGGGCAGTAGTGTCCTGTGGGACAGAGGGGTGGCTGGGACGAGCCCGTCTGGTTACACAGTCTCCCTCCCAGACACTCCACACAGGAGCCTGCACCCCGAAGCTGTGGACGATTAATGGACACGATAACAACCTTGACTACGACATGATGTCATTCTCTAATTTTAACCGTGCGCTTTCACAGAGGCAGGGACCTGGATGATGTCATACCGTCTGAAAGGTGCCAAGAGGACACGGTTCTGCCCTAATTGCCCCCTCAGAGGTAAAATGACCGGCCGCTGCTTCATTCTGCACGGGTGTGTCTGAGCCACCGGTGCAGTAGTGACCAGCAAAACAAGGACCTGATGGTGAGGTGTTGTTGAAGCCTAAACAGTAGAAACTGACAAAGCGGAGGCCTCGGTTTCACATAAGTATTCATAAATGAGCCATAACCGAATATTCTAACGATTAATGATGAGTCGGCATAAGTGCTGTTACCCTGGTGGACAGGCGACACACTCCTCAGGGGTGCTGAGGCCTGAGCTGTTGCTGAAGGTGCCAGGGGGACAAGGGAGGGGAGTGACTGATGCTGGAGGACAGTAACTTCCTGCAGGACACAAACCTCCTGTGGGACCATCAAGTGGAGTCTGGACAAATTCACAGGACAAACATTTAGAGATAAGACGGAATATTGCAGATTAAAAATGAGTACACTACACTGCACTCTTCATTCTATCGATTATCAAACTGCGCTCTCGTACGGCAGACTTGGCTCCCTCTCGGCAGTAGAAGCGCTCCTTGCAGCTCCCAGTGGGCTGCATGAGTCCCGCGCCAGTGCAATACTGCCCTCCTCCACAGGGGGAGCAGTCAGTCATATCACTGAGGGCTGAGCGCGAGCTGTAGGTTCCCTCAGGACAAGGTTCAGGAGCTGATGTGCTCTCCGGACAGTAAAAGCCCTGTGGATTGTGTAACACGGGAGAAGATGTAAACAGAAAATATCTCATATAAGTGGAGGAAGTCACAACTGAGGAAACATTACACCTTCTCATCCACACATTAAAATATGTTTTTTTTTTTTTTTTAAACATTCTCAATATTCCAACAGCACCTGAGGACAGATTGAAGGTGTTTGGGTTCCAAGTCCACTACAGTAATATCTGGAAGGGCATGACACACACGCCTCCCCACTGTGACCAAGTGTGTTGTTCCTGTATTGACCGGCCTGGCAGGGGTAAGTGTGTGGGTGGCCTGTCCCTAGGGGGCAGTAGTGTCCATCAGGACACACCCCTGTCTGATTCATGATAGAACACAAGATAATCACATCATGAATCCACGTTTGATGTTCATATGCGCAGAAATGTATATTGATATCCTGTGTTTACATTGATTTACTTACAGGTCTGGTAATAGGCTGCTCCTCAGGCTGCTCAGAATAACAGTACTTCCCCTCAGGGCACTGGACACACTCACTCATTTCACGGAGACCAGGAGAATCACTATAAGTGCCACCCGGGCAAGGAACGGGGTTAGGATCCTGTGAAGTGCGACACATTTACGGTTGGTTCAATCTTCAAAATGTGTCATATTAATGTTAAATAATAATCATTCTGACTCACAATGCCTCCTCCGGGGCAGTAGAACCCACGAGGGCAGAGGGTGGCTGAGCGCTGGGGGTCTCGGGACAGACCCTGAGAGCAGAGGAAGCCCGGGGGGCACACCATTACGCTTAACATGGCTTCCTCACTAGTGGTCTCATTACTGCAGTAGTGGCCCTGCAGGCACGGAGAACACTCCGTGGAGCCCTCGTCCTACACACAAGAGAATGAGAAGGAGGATTCAGAGGGTTGATGTTAAGGATTTCAGGTAATATGGAGGAGGGAGGAGGAAGAGGACAAACTGAAATGTGGCGATCACAATAACTTGATATCAGCTTCTTGTCGAAATATAAAAATGTGCACACAAGTAAGACAATAACATGTGGGTGTGGAAGATGCTGAGCTAAAAATGGAACAGCCAAAAAAAACTTAGGGGAAAGATGAGACTGTGGCACAGGAGCTGGTTTCCACTGTCAGTTAAGCAGTGGGCTGTGTTATAGATGGGGCCTCACAGAGAAGCTGCCTGTTCCGCACACTCTGGGGTTGACAGTCGCCGAGTCGGGACAGAAATAACCAGCAGGGCAAACAGAGCAGTCCTCCAGCCGCCGACCTCCTTTCAGACGGCGAAAAGTGGAGCTGGAGAAAGACAGGACAGAGCGGATGCGTTGTATTATTAGATTGGAACAATCACACCTGCTCTAAATCCTATATTTCATCCTCGTTTGACAAACGGTCGCTCCGCATCCATCTCCTCCTCCTCCTCACTCTCACATATCTCTGCTGACAGGCAACACACGATCAGTGCTCACACTGGGCAGGGTGAGGGTTTGGAGGTGCCCCGCTGACAGAAAAAGCCTTCGGGACACATCAGACACTCTCCTCTCTGTCTGTTACCCATTCTCAGGCTGTGGGTTCCCGCAGGGCACGGAAACTGGGTGCCATACGCCGTTCCTGGTGATGCAACATCCACAGAGTTATATCAACGTGAGTGAGTCATGGTTACAGCGCTGGAACATGAATTGTGAAAGCATTTGTATCCAGCGGGATTGAAAAGTATGTTTCGCTAGGATTTAGAGACAAGGGGTGTCGAACACACGACCCGCAGGCCGAAACTGGCACACCAGAGGGTCCGGTTCGGTCCACGAGATGAGACGAGTTCATGAGTACCTTCAGGACAGTAGTGTCCAGAGCTGCAGCGACCTGTTGGAGCTGCAGACCCGGCCAAACAGTACCAGCCCTGTGGACACGGCCGACACTCGCTCTCAGACTCCTGTCCACTGTGACCATTCCACGTCCCCACGGGACATTTGTACTGGGTGGGGAACATGGTTCCCGGGGGACAATAATGTCCAGCAAAGCAGGAGAGAGGTGGTCTCTGGATCCCGCCAGTTCCTGGTGAAGAAGAGTCAGAGTCAGAACACATTAAAAGGTGCAGTGTGTAGGTTTTAGGGTTCTAGTGGTCAAGCTGCGTGTTGCAAACAGATCGTAGTAATCATGGCGGCCTCCATACCGAGGATCCACATTACCAAAATAAAAGGCTCATTCTAGAGTCACGAAAACAGCATTCGGATGAAAAATGTAAATGATTTCAACTACATCTTGGACACTGGACCTTTAAGACCCCCACATTTAGCACCCACTGCAAATTATCAGCTAAAGGGGACTGAATCCATTCCCTGTGGAGTTTCGGAAAAGGCCGAGCGAGCATGTTTCTGAGTGATAAGTAAATGGCACCTCGCAGACAGGCGTATCGCGCCGGACACTGCTGACACTGCGAGCGGTCAGTGAGGTCAGCGCGGTTGCTCAGCGTCCCCGGGGGACAAGCGTTGGCCGGGTCGTTGGGTTTAGAGGAACCCGGAGGACACACGAACCTATAGCATGGAGGAAAATACAATAATACAATAAGCTGAAATATCAGATGTACGTCTCAGTGCCTATACGTATATGCAGCGACGTGGCGGTGTTACTGACCCCTGCATGCAGTCCACATCAGGGGCCCTGAGAGCCACCTGAGTGCACGCCTTCCCTGCGTAACACCCCCTGCAGTCAGCCAGCTCGTCCTGACCCTCCAGGGGGTTGAAGGAGCCCGGTGGGCAGGGCATGGGGTCGCTCGTCCTCTCCGGACAGAAAAAGCCAGCGGGGCATTTGAGACAATCTTTCACACCTAGGGGACACGTGTTGTCGGTCATGATGGGATGCGCACCCATGCCCGCTTTATTACCACGTCTGTCAGACTGAGCAGAGGTTTTCGTTGGGTAGAGACTGCTCATATATCTCCTCCTCTGCTTTCCTGCCTCACAGCTCCTGCTTGTCATCGAATGTGTTTTTATCACCAAATGAGTCACTTCCTCTCTTTGCCCTCTTCACATCCATCTGCTGCGATTTCCCATCTGTATATTCCGATTCATCGCGGTCGCTAAACAACACTTGCTATCGTATATCATCAGACTTTTCTCCAATTAATTATAACAGCATATCAATTTTAAATATTTGAAGGAGCAGTTTAAAAAGAATTCACGATGGGTGAGTGAAAAATGTGAAAAAAGTATCATGAAGCGCATAAACTTACTTATCGCCCCTTGATGGGGGGTGAAGGTGCCTCGAGGACATATCACTTCCTCTGTGGTGCCGGCAGGGCAATATCTCCCTCGTGCACAAGGCAAGCCAGGACCCGATGAGCCTGTCGCACACATAAACACATGAAAAGTCATATAATTGATATGTTCGTTAAGTCATTTTTGAAGTGGCTGTGTCCGTGCTGAGACTCGCTGTACCTGCAGGACAGAAGCGTCCTTCTCTGCATCTCTTACAGGCTGCCCTACTTGTCTGACCCAGTTGTTCACCCGCTGTGCCAGCAGGGCAAGGTGACCCATAAGGGGTGGCGGTGCCCTCTTCACAGTAATAGCCCTGTGGGCACAGGAACTGGGAGATGGGTCTCCGGGTGCTGCCTTCCAGACAATAAAACCCTTGAGAAATGTATTTATAGGAAAGGTCATGAGAATGTTTCTTTCATTGTACGGTAAAGTCAAGCATAAGAGTCATCAAACTACATCTGACCTATAAGACTTGACATATCGAAGCGGAGTGGGCGAGTTTATCAATACATGATTCACAAATAGGATTTTATGCATAAATGATAGTCTTTATGTGAAATGGAAATGAGGATTACCTGCAGGACAGATGATGCAGTCTCTCAGCCTCTGCAGACCTTCTTTGGGTCCATAAGTGCCCTCAGGACAGGGCAGAGCTACTCCTCCTACACAATAATGACCTGAAAAGAAAAAAATGATATCAAAACACATAATAGGCACCTTCCACTCAAGCTTTAATCATCGCTACACGGGGATAAACACAAACCCATTGGACAGATCACACATCCCGTCTCCTCCTGTGTGTCTTTGTAAGTCCCTGGTCGACAGGTGATGGGTTGACTGAACCTGTGCTGCGGCAGGGTCAAGCGGGGGGCCACAGCTCCCCCACACAGTGAGGAGGAGCCATTACAGCTGCGGCAGAGAGTCTGTCCGGGTCGCGAAGACCAACCAGCGGGGCAGGGAAGAGGCTGAGACATTCCATTATCTGGACAGTAACTTCCTATGACAAGAAAATGAGTGTTTGCACACTGATGAAACTGTCATTAGAGTTCTTCTCACGTGCAATTGCTGCCAGTAGATCCATTGAACCTAAATCTTACACACTGAACCTTTAATAAGTATAAATAAATGTATAGGTTTGCCCTCTATTACCTGCTGGACACTGCACACACTGGACACTGCACACAGTGGAGTAGAATCCCGGGGCACAATCATTACACTCAGTGTGATCTCCACTGGGCTCTTTGCCGGGGCCACACTGTAAGGCACAAAATGAGGGATCAATTAATTCGTTCTAATTCAGTTGATTTTTAATTGAAACTAGCATCAGACTAATAAATAAAATAATAAATAAAATAAATAAAAAAATGTATAAAATAAAAAAATCTAGGATCATTAGCACCTTATAAGGAAATCCATGGGTGCAGACGGAGTCTACAGGGCAGGTCAGACACTGTAGGACCCCCTCGGGAGAATGTTGTCCTGGGGGACATTGAAGGAGCGTCTCATTGGACAGGTCACATGAAAAACCTGCAGGACACAGTCTACAGTCCACTCTGTCCTCGGAACTGATTAGACCTGGAAAACAAGGCTGCAACACACACACACACACACACACACACACACACAGTGAGTAAAAACATTGATTGTCACACAGCACAAGATTTAGTGTTTGAGGAGGAGATTTCAAACCCAGATATCCAAACTTGTCTAACACAATAAATATGAATTGCAGTAAATGTTAGAGCAGGATCCATGTTATGACGTGTGTGTGTTTCAGACAAGGACATGGAGGCTCTGACTCGTATGATGATGTGTGTCTTACCTTACAGTCAGTGATGTTGCTTTTTCCTGTGTAGAGGTTGAAGGTTCCTGCCGGGCATCTATGAGGTGCAGAGACATCGCCTGGACAACTAAACGACAACACATACATCCTCTTTCACAGTGTATTTGTTTTTACATTTTAGCCCTTTATGCATTATTGTAACATAATATTCATGAATTCAAAGATTGTCAAAGACTTACAAATGTCCTGAGGGACACTCTAAGCACAGCTGATGGGAGAGGTATTTTCCTCCTGGGCACAGGTGGAGGTCTGTGTCTGTGCTGTCAGGGGTCTCTGCACTTCCTTCAAATGACTCTGATAGAAAGAGAGAGAAGAAGTGTAAAGGTTAAAAGGTCATGGAAAATAAGGCGGAGCCAAAGCATGCACATTTTTTTAGAATGTATAAATTCTAACATTAAGGTTTTTAGAAATTCAAAATAAATAAATAAATAAATACAACAAAAACAGAATAAACATAAATGAATGCCAATATAGAAGTAAATCATTTTGTGCACCGAACCTTTAAAAAAAGAAAAAAGAGAGAGACAGAAAAAATGCATGTTATATTAATTTTGCATCTTACCCGACTCGATTCCAGATCTCGTCAGGAGCAGAAAGACCCACAAAGCTGGGAAAGAGAACAGATGCATCACTCCACTGCATAAACCTCACAGAATCCCCGACCACAGAGTTCACTCTGTTTTCTGCTATGTGTGTATTATTCAGTCTCAGCTGTTCGGTCTCAGTCTACGTGACTTGATTGTATGAGAAGATGAAAGTGAGAGCGGCCTCGGTCACTGAAGCTGAAACGAGAGCTGGAAACGTGATTCCCAGGTGGACGCCGGCGCTGATAATAGTGCACGTTGACTCTCAGTAACTGTATCTTCCACCTTTCATAATGCATGAAGCTAACTCCAGTATCGTTGCTGTTAGTGGACGTTCAATTATTGATGCAAAACCTGTGTAATTCTATAAGAGGATGCAGCAAAAGTAAAATATGACAGAGGGTAGTTAGGGAATCACTGGTACAGCATGTTTGCGTGCATTGTCACAGAAGATGCACTTTCTTTAAAGCTGCAGGACTGAAAAAATAAAATGTAGTGCTGCTGTGGTGAGCTGTACATCTGCGGAAACGTGAAAACCACATCGCCATCTACAGAATCTCGTCTTTGAGTAGGCTGCAAAATAAATTGCGTGGTTTTAGTAAATACACACTTTTGAATGTTCATCAATTCGAGGTAAATACATCTTTGGTCCTTCATGTTTTCAACTGAAATACTTAATTTTCCAGGAAGTCGAGGGCAACGAATGGAAACTTTTCATGTTGATAACCACTTCCTGTGCCGTTCCATAAAGTTGATGTAGGTGTGTGGGTATTTCAAAAGCTCTGCAGGTGCAAGCAGCTGCCTGCTCAGTGGCATAAGACACTCGCTTGCTCGTAATACTCAAGGTGGTAGGATACAAAGCCACGATGAGGATTTCAATCCACTTCACTTCCTGGCTGTTCTGGCTCATACAAGGTAAAGATCGTTCAAATTCATTCTCATAATATGAGGTGAAATGAGTCCATAAAAATTGCCTCTCTCAGC
Organism: Chascanopsetta lugubris; assembly: GCA_016785325.1. Lineage (NCBI taxonomy): Eukaryota > Metazoa > Chordata > Actinopteri > Pleuronectiformes > Bothidae > Chascanopsetta > Chascanopsetta lugubris. The sequence continues at coordinate 6,236 of JAFBJT010020693.1, read as the reverse complement.
AGATTTCGTGAGATGCTTTACGATTAAGACCCCCTCTGTGATCTTGCCTGTTGCATTGGGCGACTCTCCGACGTTAAACTGCACCTACAACTGCTCCTCTGGATTCGTGCGTGGCTGCTGGAGCAGAGCGTCGGATTACTCTCACTGTCTGGGGACATTATCAAGCAAAAGCAGCTTCTGCACTATGTCACTCCTCGTGCTCAACGTGTCGGCTGAAGATCTCCAGAACTTCACCTGCTACACTCAACACACGGATGACCCCAAGCTGTCTCAAAATACAGAGCGTGTTGTGCAGCTGCAGCTTGCAGGTAAAAAGATGCATCCTCTATTCCTCTATCACTGTAAAGTGCTTTGAGCGGTCACCATGACCCGATAAAGTTCTTTATATAAAAACAGACCATTTATAATCTATTGAAAGGACGGTAAACAAATCATAAAAATGTCTGTGTTTTTGCCTGTTTTAGATCAAACAAGTGACCAACACTGGACAGTAACAACAAAAACTGTGACTAAGAATGGTAAGGAATTCTTCAGTTTAAAAAAACGTGTTGTTTCATATCTTATATATATATATATATATATATATATATAAATATTTAAGTATTTCTATTGCCTTTATACTTTATCTTTTTCTTTCAGCATCACCTTCTGCCAAGCCCAAAGATTCAAGTGGAGGTGAGAAAGTACAAGTAGATTCCTCTGTGTTTTTTCTATACGAGCATGAGTAAACATTGCAACATCGATGTAAACAGGAACATTAGCTGCAATGAAGATCTTTGCCATAGTTTCTGTCTCGGTGACCGTGCTGCTGGCAGTGTTGGCCACTTACCTGTGTGTGAAGCGGAACAGACAGAGCTGGAATGAGAAAGGTGATTTCAAAATATCAATATTATGAACAACAAGCATAGAGTTTCTATCTCTGTAGCGTTGTACTGACAATTTCACATTTTCCAGGGGAGAGTGTTGTGTCCAGATCAGGGTGAGTACAAATACAAAGTTAAATTCTAACTCTTAAGAAAAATACATGCTCATATGAATCACTCTTAACTTCCATTGCAGCTCACGATTACCACTTCCTGTGATGGGTAAGTAGATAAAAAAATATATAAAACGCAAGAATCATAACCTTCACATCAAGCCATGTTGTTCTTACCCGTCACACAGGGTCAACTCAAAATGAGAGAGTGACTTTGAGGATTCCAACTCCAGGTAATGTCCAAGCTGTGAGAGGAACGCATGACTCAGCATCTTTGTTGAAGCTGAAAAGACTGACGACCATCTCTGACACAGACAGCGAGAGCGACACTGAAGTTCCATATGCCGACATCATGATCACAATCCGAGGGGTCAGCACACCAGAGCTCACTCAGGTCGGATACTTGACCCCTGGAAATCTGACCGAGGTGAGATATGTTCGGCATGTTTACCTTTTGAAACCTCTAATGAACTGCTCCAATTAGAGTATGATGCATTCATACTCACACACACATATGAACCTCCTGAGTGCTATTGACATTTAAGAAAAGACAATAGTTTTAAACCTATGGAGGCCCTCTGTTATCACTAAAACTGTAATGTTTTACTTTACAATAGAATACAGTAATATAAAAAGTTAAACCATGATTGTGTAAGAAATATGTGTTATTGTCCTATGTAGTGAAATGTGTATTTAGAAATATATGCTCTAATTTTGGTTATAAATAAATATACTGTTGCTTTCAATATACTGTCAAATATACAACAATATATATTATATATAATACATATTTATTCCTGTTCAAATGTTTTATATATTGAGTTTAAGCTTTATGGTGTGCATGCCTTACATTTTGCAATATATACTTGAAGACAACATATATTTTGACATATATATATTGACATGTATTGTCAAATATAAGTTGTCCCTTTCAATATATATGAAAAAGAAAGAAATTACATGATCATTTTCAATATAAGTCAATATTATTTGTTCTGTAACAGTTACTGTTACTTAAAAACAAAACAAAACATGGCAGCCTCCATAGAGTGACCCTGCTCTGGGTGTAAATAGAAAGGCTCATAATTTGAAGTGAATGAAAGCAGCAATTAGTTTCGGTGATAACACATCAACAAAACCATCCCTGAGATTATTCCATGTTCAATATCACTTTTGCTTGAACACAAATGGAGTCCAAGGGACAAACGCAAACCAAACCAAAACAACAAACTCACCATTAAGTACTACCGTCACTTTCCAACTCAGTTGACCTCCATTTTAATCTGCTGCTAATCACTGGTGGTGTTATCATGGAGCCCAACAGACTGAATAACATTGGTCACTTCGACTTTATCCCTGTTCTCTGCGTAGTTTAGAGAAGGTCCGAGGCCTCACCTGCAAGCCTCGCGCTCAGCTGACAGACTCCACCTCCTCGTGCCCAGAGAGGTCAGCCGGAAGATGAGCACCAACTCCGAGTATGCTGTCATCACATATGCCTGACGAGAAAAGCCACCGGAAACACCCTCATCGCCTGTCAATAAACCGCCTGTGTCGTCACTTGTCATTTCCTTTCGTGTGTCGTTTGTTTTGTGTGTGAGATGAGCCCGCGACAAAGTATTGCGTCTTTAGGGACATATGAGCCTTGTCAGCGTCCGTAGTCGGAGCCGTTGCCAAGCAACTTTCACTGTTGACTGTTTGTAGCTTTAGCATGAAAAGTAAAGGGGAATATGAGTGATTTGTGGCGACAGGTGTAAGTGAAACCTTATGTTCTTGCATTCTTTAAATCCTACTAAATTCTTGTCTAAGTGGCTGAAGGGGTGGAAGGTAATATTACGTCACCGTTATAACAATATTAAAGTTAAAACGAGAAGTAAAAGAGACTCAGGGACTTTTCGGATGAAATACCTCAGTAACGAAACGGCTTTAGAATACTAACAAAGGCTTGTCCTAAATGTTATGAAGTGGAGAACGAACTGTACTTTACGTCAATAAACCGTCCCCTGAACTGAGGACCAGGAACAGTTTCCCTTATACCGTATATAAGTGAGCACGAGATTCTAGGGACCGTCTAAAAAGTGCAACACCACGAAGAGGTGATGCGAAAAATTCAAAAACTCAGCTCTTGCAAACTGTATTGTTACCAAAATCAGAAGTTATGTTCAAATAATAACATTTAAAAACATGTTTTATTCATTTATCTTTACTTATTGTTCATATCCAAGTTGTAATTTAAAACCAAGGCTATCAAACACGATAAAGAGATTGTTTTCAGAGATCGTTTTTATTCATAAAAATGATTCATATCAATCAGCATCTAAGTGACTCCACCCATGTAAACTGGGGGATCACCGAATACACTAGTGAGAGAGAGTGAGAGAGTGAGAAAGAGAGAGAGAGACCCCACAGACAATGGTGCATGATCAAAGGCAGTTTAGTTTGTTTCAAATCTTTAAATCAAAGGTAATAAAATATGCAACCATTAATCCAATGGAGGAGTTACTCTACATTACTACAATCAAGACACTAGAGTGAAAGACAGAAAGGTTGACACAGATATATACAGTGAAAACACCATTGTGAACAAACCCATAACACAAACAAGTATTCTAAAATCATTAGTTTTTTTGGATACAGAGGCATTGATCAGAAAAGTCCAAATCCATATTATATCTGTTTTTTAACCTATTATCGTCTCCCTCTAGGCATCCATCATACAGAGAATAAAGTACAGGAACTACAGAACACAAAGTACGTCTCCTGCCGGCTCCATCATTAAAAATGTTGGCACCATTCTCCAACACTCACCTGCGGGTTCCTCGAGGATTCGGTTCAATCCTGGAGGGTCTGACCAGGGAAATCTTACGAGACCAGCCAGACGACATCCCCACGTATGCTGCAAACTACTTCAATGGTCTACTAAAGCAAAGAGAGGGTAACTCCGACAAGAAATTAGAAACGAACATTCCCCTAAAAATCGGAAGAAATTCAACTCTTGACTGGGAATTCACTTGATGGGATACACACAATGTGTGTGGGGTGGAGGGCAGTATTCTGAGTATTTGGTTTATCTTCCCCTTTCTCAGGGACGTGAGCTCTGGTTTGAGACGTCTGTCAGACTTGCAGGAATGTTTCTTAAACAAATACCAGAAATGGGCTTTCACATTTAAAAAACAATAAGACTCTCTCAAGTATTTTTTTTTCTTTCTTTTACAGCGAGTGGGATCGACCCAGCTGAGTGGGCAGCCCAACTGGAGGACAGGTTTTACAACGACGATATACACAAAATTGCTGAGGTACGAAAACCAACTTACAGTTCAAACGCCCACTGTGCTCGCCATATACCAATACGCTCGCCTCGTATTGGTTACTATTGGTTACACCTGATCTCACTGTTTTCACCTTCAGCAGGCCAGTCCCAACATGGCGCCGCCCGCACCAGAGGTCACGAGTCCAAGTGAGTCTCCCCTTGAGAGTTGTCAACAGCCAAGAGGATCAAGAGGAGAGGGAGAGGACAAGGATGAGGGAGAGAATAGCAACGTGTAGGACTTCGGACTTATCTATATGAACCATTAGGAAATGGTGAAATCACCAGGCCAGTGCATTTGTCTGCCAAGTCCCATGAAATCCCATGAATCTAAGATTCAATTCAATAAACCCAGATTTTTTAAAATTTGGATCCGGTCTTTGTTGCACAATCACAGAGACATCAGTCTACTAAATATACCCGGTTTTACACCCATTGCAAAAATCAAGTATCTCATTATGCTAATGGAGGTCCGACAATTGCCGGCTCAGCTCCCTGATCACAATCAACACAAAAATGTAGAAGGCTGTGATTCCATTCGGCACACTTCCTCCAGGCCCCGTGCCAATCTACATTTTATAGCTCTTGCGTCATCTCACCCCGGCACTTTAAAGTCCTTCTAAGCTTCGCAGTCTCAGAATGAACATCACAGATCTACACGCGACGGCAGCGGCCCCCCTGCACAGGGTCAGGTTCAAGAGAAAGGTCAGAGAAATGAAGTAGCACGGTCTCCGAGAGGTATCGCACGCATTACATCCGATTGTCCACGTGTCATATTGAACCCTTCTCACCTCGCTTTTCGTGTCGATTCATGTTTTCAGAGATTTCGGCCAAAGTGTCTGAAGAAGAATCAACAACACAAGCAAATGTCTCTGAGGAAGACGAAGGAGAAGTCACCGAAAACACGGGAGATGAAGAGCGTGACGCAACGGAGGAACGCGATAGAACGGAGAGGCGAGAGGGATCGATCGGCATGGCCCCTGCCACGGAGGTACGGTCGGATGAAGACCGCGAGGCTGAGGAGGAGGAGGAGGAGGAGGAGGATGAAGATCCAACAATATCTACACATGTTGGGGATGACAAGGCGGCTAATGGAGGAGATGTCGGCTCTGCTCCTGACAGACGGCCCAGTGCAGATGTATGTGCTCAGGAATTGGGGATGACTGAGGATAACGGGGGAGACCAACAAGAAGCTGTAGAGGAGGAAGGTGTCGAGGAAGAGGAGGAAGAGGAAGGCACTACAACGGAAGAACCGGAGGTGGTCCATCCAGAGATTTGCGCTGAAGAGCTCGGGGCGACCGAGATAAACAGGGAACGAGCCAATTCTGGGAACGAGGAAGAGGAGAAGCCTCCACCTGCCGAGGACACGACACTCGTGCGATCGTCCCCGTCTCACTTCGACTCTCCGGTGGACGGTCAACAAGACGTAGAAGATCAGGCTGAGAAGACGGAAGAGGAGGAGGAGGAGGAGGAGGAGACGGGGACCGACGTCTCCTCCGGGCAAGCGCATGGAAGTTCAGCTCACGTTTTAAAAAGTGATGCCACGGCACCAATGGAGGACTCTCTGGTTGAGATTAGCTTTGAGGATGTTCCAGAGGAGGATCAGCCAGAGGAGGGGGGTCCAGGAGAAGCGGTGCAGGATGAGATATCGGAGGAGCAACAGGGGGAAGAGCCAGAGGAGGTCGAAGGCGTAGAGTCAACAGAGTCGGGTCCGAGGCTCCACAATGAGCCTGAAACGGGGGAAGTGGAGAAAGAGTCAAAGGGTGACGCAGAGGAACCCGAAGATCAGCCTGAGGTATTAAAGGAATACATGTCCGCAGAGGACTCCACCCAAAATGACAGGAGAGGAGACGGTGATGGAGACGCGTCCCGGCAGGTCACCGCGGATGCAGACGAGATCAACCCAGAGGATGGAGATCAAAGCGAAGATGACGAGACGAGGGGAAAGGAATTTCT
>JAFBJT010020690.1:19406-69579 GCA_016785325.1 Chascanopsetta lugubris | reverse complement strand
AAGGTTTGAAAGTATGCCATACCATCCATATTTCACCTAAAGGTGCAGTGAGTAAGATTTCTGTCTTCTTCTCATTTTTGTCACTTCTAAAATATTACAAAACAATTACATACTGACATTTTTATAAAATCATAATCACCAAAATGTTTGATTTCTTCTCCATTACCCTTTTTAAATTTAATCTTTATTTAACCAAGAGAAACCCACTGAGATTAAGAACCTCTTTTTCATGGGAGTTCTGGCCAAGTTAGGCAGCAAATACAAAATGCAAAGTTACACACGACACAGTTAAAGCATAAACATAACACAATTTAGAATAAAATAAAAAGAATAAAATTGACAAGAGAATGATCAAAAACAAGTGCATGCTGAGAGCCCGGCCTCAAGGAGTTTCAATTTTGTTTTAAAAACACTCAGTGATACTAGCTGATTACCTTAATTTCAGGTACACTGCACCCTAATGTGACCTCTAGTGGTGAAGTTGCACATTGTATCCATCACCTCACCCTCACCCTTCTGAGCATGCAGGTGAACCTATGGTCAACCTAAGTTGTCATTAAAGCTCAAAAAATGTTTAGTACGTCCACTTTTACTACTGTAAAAACATGGCGGCCTTCATAGAGAGGACCTGCTCCTCAAGTAAATATAAATTAGGGGCTGATTTTAGGGTCATATAAGTGTGTCAAGTCATACATTCAGGTGATTACACATTCATAAAAACGTCAGTACATTTTTATCTACATATAGAATTGACAAAAATTGGAGCAGGTCCTCTACAGGGGCCACCATGTTTTTACAGTGGTCCAGAGTGAACGTACTAAACACCTTTTTGAATTTTAATGACAACTGAAGTCTACAATAGGTTCTCCGGCATACCTAGAAGGTTGAGGGTGAGGTGATGGCTCCACCATGCAACTTCACATCTAGTTGTCACCAAATCTTACACACTGCACCTTTAAAGCAACATCTTATACTGAAAAAAAAAAACACTGATACAATGTATTAAATAGACCAAGATTGGGATAAAAGTGTCTTTCCACAGTGCCCCCAGGGGCTCCAGGAACCATCCTATGCACCACGCAATATGCAAGATATATATTTCACAGGATCAACCAGAGCTAGCAACTATTAGAGAAACATTACTGAGGATGTACCAAGGTGGACATTGTCAAAGCAAACTGGTCAGTGGTTCAATCCCTGTCTCCCCATGTCTATATGTTAAAAGTGTCCTTGAGCCCAATTATGAACCCCATATTTCCCCCTGGCTGCTGTGATGTCAGTGTACGAGTCATAGTGGAAAAAATGTTGGACGAGCAGCAGACGTATGACTGTGTGTGTTTATGAAAGTGTCATTGGCAAAAGTATTCTCTTTAGAGCTCTAAGTGACTTGAATAGCACAGTATAATCGAGGGGCAACCCTTGGTGCAGACGGATGAAACACAATAGGCCGTGAAAAAAATGTGCAGTTCACATGGTGGCCTCTAGAGGCTGACCCCAATAGGGCGCAAATCCCCATAGACTCCCATGTTAAACTTTAGAGGTGAATGGTAATTATGTTTAAAGTCGGGAACAAACTTCGGTTTTGGTCTCAATTAGTCACGTGTTACCGTGACAACACGTGACTGTGCAACAGTGGTGCATTTTTTGTAATTCATTACTTTTTATTTTAAAATAAACGTAGTCTCTTGACTGACACTCGAGCTGACCTGGCGCCGTGAGCTGACCCACAGCTCTGTGTGTGTTCCACCTCTTTGCCCATTTTTGAGTGAACCAGGAACCAGGAGGAGGTATGATTCGGCAAGATGGCTATGAGTGACTTGTCCACAATTTGCCTCAAAACCACTCCGCTGAAACCAACAGGTGATGTCATGGACGCTATGTCAATCTTTACATACAGTCTATGAGTATAATACACAGATCATTGACACAAACACACATATAACCTAATCTCATCCTGATCATCAAGGATAATAGTGATACTCATTGGTGTAAATGCCAATCATGCTATTCACTCAATCATCTCAAAATTATTTTAAGACCTGTAATAATAGTGTCAAAGGAATGAGTCCTAAAGTCAAATCAAAACAGCACACAGAAACGTCCCTCTATCAGTCAAAGTAATGTCAGTTTGTGAAAATGATCTGTCTGAATAAAATATGCATGTCTCTAACTTGTGTTTGCTCTGGATCTTAATTTCAGCCATCATGCAAATTCGAATACAAAAATCGCAATGACTTTTTAGTGAGGGAACCAGGTGAGACGATGACCTCTTGGTTTGCCTACAAACACATGTCATCACTTCAGCACTCTACACTCAAAACAAATTTGTTCATTCTATAACCCTTTAATTTCTCTGGAGCTGCACCCAATCCAGTTAAAACACAGATATCAGAGAGAAACTTGTTTGCTGTTAGCACTTTTGTAGAGTACATTTTATCATAAAACAGGAACAAAACTGCCATTCCCTCTTTCTTGGATTCTATAATATGATATTGCACAGTATGACCAATCTGTAATGTGTAATGTGTAACATTTGGGTCATTTTGTCTCTTCTAAAAATACCTCAAAACAATAACATTGTGAGGAAGGATTCCTTGTGAAGTGGATGGTTTGAGTCACCAGCTAGGAACCACAACTCCGGTCAGATTGCAGAAAGGGTTTAGAGACATGAGTCTTAGGAAGAAAGTCTACTAGGTGCTTTAATCTCGTTGTCGTCTTCGTCAATGAAGTGTGGCAAGGGGATTAGTCGTGTGACAGGTCAGTCGTAGGTTTTGTTCTTGACTTGGACAGTTGCTGATCTAATGTGTCCGTCAGATCTAGGATATGTGCACCTGACCATCCCGATGGGCCAGTGAGCGCGTGGGAGTCCTAGGTCCACTACAAGAACAACTTGATCTTCTTTCAGAGCCACCCCGTCCTTCTTCCACTTGGACCTTCCTTGTAGAGTTGGCAGGTAGTGACGGATAAGGAAATTTCAAGAGTAGTCCACCAGGATCATTTGTTTGTACTGGCAAGCTCAGTAGACGTGTTGCGTCACGATTTGGTTGGGTGTTTGGGCGATGGTTTGGTGTGATTTGTCACTGAGACAGTTCCATCCAAGACCAAGCGTTGGTTCTTGGAGGTCTGTGCCTGCTTGGGTGAGCCATAGCTTGCTACTAGTGGATCTAGCTTCTGAGAGGAGGTGATTGATGACTTTGGGTTTGTTGATAGCCTGTTGTCTGAGCTCGAATCCTCCTTTGAGGGGAGGTTGTCGTAGTCCGTCTATGGTAGCTCTGGCTTCCTCTGGGGTGTTAACACTGAGGAGGCGGTTGTCTACGTAGCAGGAGTGTTTGGCAATTTGGAGGGGATTCGGTCTTCTTTGGCTTGCTTCTGTACCATGAAGATGGCACAGCAAGGGCTGCTGTTCGTTCGGAGAGGAAGCACTTGTCACTCGTAGATGGTTGGTTCCTGCTGCCTCTGCATATCTCTCCAGATGAAGCGAAGTGCTGGTTGATCGGTTGGTCGTAGGCGAATTTGGTGGAACATTCTCTTGATGTCTCCATTGATGGCTACTGCGTGCAGGCGAAACCGCAGGAGCACTCCCAAAAGGGTTGGTCCTGGCAGCAGCTGATCATTGAGGGATTGGTCTTTGTATTTGAATGAGCAATTGAACACGACTCTGTTCTTTTCATTGTGGTGCACCATGTGGTATGGTATGTACCAAGATACTTTTGATTGTTTGGTCTCCGCTAGGGAGGTTTTAGTCACATAGCCTGCTTCCTCTAGCTTACAGGTCTCCTTGCGGTATGCTTCTGTGTGAGTGGGGGTCTTGAGGAGTCTTCTCTCCGTGCTGCGTAGGCTGGGCAGCGCGGCTTCCTGGGGGGTCTTCCACAGCAGCAAGGGAACTTGCTTGGCCCGCTTGTGGATTGTGTCCTGCAGTATGGTGAGGTTCTGCTCGTTGCATGCCCTGTAGCCTTGTCTGAGGTTGTAGTCCTCAGGTTAATGGTCACGGGTGCATCTCCAGCATTGTTGTTTGTCCTGAATCCATTTCGGTAGTGGGGGGCTGTCGAGATCGGATTGTTGTAAAAGCATGAAAACTGCTGATCTACAGTGTAAAGTCACGAGTCTGACTTGCGTTTGATTGATGAAAGTAAAAGTTGTTGATAAAATGTGAAAAATAATCGTGTGCTGTCCTCCTCTTTCTGGTTTCACTCACTCCTGAGACATGTTCCTTTTTAAAGAGCCCCAGAAAGGTGAAAAAAAGTAATTAAAGTAAAAATAATATGACACCCGTAGTGGTAAGAACTACCATAGAGAATGAATGGGAAAGGATAAGAGAGTGAAACGGGGAAACAGCGCCCCCCAAATCCCGTTAGTGGGCAAAAGTAGTACGACATCCGTAGTGGTAAGAACTACCATAGAGAAGGAATGGGAAACAATAAGAGAGTTAAGGACTACAATACGCACAAAAGGTGATATCTTGAGGTGAAGTTACATGTTGTATCCATCACCTCACCCTCAGACTTTTGAACATGCAGGGGAACCTATGGTATGTTTGGCACGTTCATTTTTACAACTGTAAAAAATGGCTGCCACTGTAGAGAGGACCCCCTCCTCATGTGAATATACATTAATGGGCTCATTTAAGGGTAATGGAAAAATAATACATTTAGATCATTATAAATAAATGAAAATGTCAGTATGTAATTGTTTTTGTAATATTTTTAGAATTTGCAAAAATTACCTAAATCTTACACACTGCACCATTAAAAGTCTCATGAGCTGAGAGTTTTCAGATGCAGTGGAGGTAGTTCAATTGAGGCCTGAAATAGGGCTCAATACTATTAGGAACTAGATTAACAAAGCAGATATGCACTGCATTTAGATAGGGTGTGAGCAGGGGCGCAGATGGGATTTCTGAACCTGGGAGGACCAAGCTGTCAGCAAATAATTTCAACTCAAGGAGTTATTTTTTTGTGTAATTTGGGCTGTAACTAGCACTCAAGACTAGGCTAATGAGAAGAAAGAAAGAAAAAAAAAACGATTATACAATTTTCCTTTATATTTAAAAAAATGTTTTGATTGTTGATTTATTGTTGTAGGGTTAAAAAATAAAAACGTAAAATGTGCTGTTTTAGCGACAAAACAAATGCCACTACTAATGCTGTCTTGATTTTGCCCAGGCGAGTAATGTGATTCAGAGTCACTTTCTTTGCTATTTTCACCGTGATGTCCATGAATGCACTACCCAGGCTCCAAACTGGCACATTTGGCTGCTTTGAGGGCTGAGAAAAGGGATTGATGTTTCACATCTTTGGTTGGAACTTTGGAGGCTAATTTAATATACATGGTGATATTTGAATCATTCAAATTTGTCAGGGATTTTCTGTGGTATGTCAAACTCAGGACACATATTTATTTGTACTTTACACATACTTTAAGCTCTGGTTGATCCTGCCTACCTTGCCATGGAATCTGAGGGGGACATGCCCCCCCCCCTCCCCAGTGTCACCCGCGCCCATGGGTGTGAGTGACTGACCCAGGAAAATTTGAGAGCTATTGCCGTTTGTGTCTTGATTTTAACTTTTATTTATCTAGTCTGTAGTCTGTCTGTATAGGAAAAACATATACATTTAGATGATGAATTCACGAAAATGTCAGAATGTAATTGTTTTGTATTATTTTTTAGAAGTGACTACAATGACCGAAATCTTACACACTGCACCTTTGAATCTTACATCACAGACCACATGTCATGAGTTGGGCCTTTCTATTGTTATTGTCCAGCAGGTGTAGATGTTGTCACTGGGTCAGATTATAGCCTCTACTGTTGTACCGTCACATCACAAGTGACTCTAAGAAAGCCTCAGTAGGATAATAGCGTCAATTTAATAGTGAGAAAAGTAAAACATGACACTTTAACTTCTACTGAGTCATATTACTAACATTGACTTGACCATACCCCTGCTGAGCCCACCTCCTGCAGATGCTCCAGCTCCAGCCTCAGCGCCTCCTGCTCGACCTCCAGCTCGGCGTACTGCTGCTTCAGCCGCTGGTTATCCTCCAACACCACCAGCCCGCACTCCGCCGCACGGATCTTCTCACGGTTCGCCTCCGCCAGCTCCCGATTCAGACGCTCCACCTCGACCCGGCACTCCTCCACCGTGTCGCCGCATCCTGCTCCACCGGCGGCCATCGCCCCGCTCCCCGCTCCTGAGCCTACCCTCCCACCCCTTCCCCCGCCGCCACTGCCCAAACCCTGGATGGAGCAGAGAGGGCCTCGCTTATCCTCTGCGGGTTCACAATGCTTCAGATTTCATGTAAAACAGAGAAAAACATAGGAAGAAACGTCCTCGGTTGTCCCAGTGTTATCATCCCCTGCCATGTGATGCTCTGAGCGATGCAGCTCTTCATCATCCGCTGGCCGCATCCCTTATCCCTCCCTCGGCTCTGTTTTCTGCTTATTCATCGGCATTAGGGCGCCCTCTGCCGACAACTGGCACACTCTCCACTCCCTTTCGGCACTCTCAATATACTCTCCTCTCCTGTTAATGTGCCAGTTTGAAATATTGATTCAAAGTTGATTGTGTTAATGATTGTACATAAATAGCACGCATTCACCGACATGATCAACATCAAATCAACATATGTTATTTAGATTTATTTGAATACGAAATGTGTTAAATTGAAGAAAATATATACTGTATTTTATCGTTTAGATTGTTTATACGATTGCTTGCATTTTCTGAATGTTGTATTGAAATAAAATAAAAATGTTATATAAGGCTATAATTCTATAATCATGCATCTATTCGTTCAAAAGGTGCAGTGTGTACAATTCTTCTGTAAAGTTCAAACACTCAGGTCACCGAGCCTGTTAAACTTCTGTCAAGTTTTGTCACTTCTTTTTGTAGGACTAGTATTACAAAACAATTATACGATATTCTTACAAATGTATAATCACCTCACTGTATGTATTTCGTTTCATTAAAATGATCCTTTTAATATACATTTACTTCAGGAGCAGGTCCCCCAATGGGGGCCGCCATGTTTTTACAATAGCCCAGAGTGGATGTACTTAACTCTCTTGAGCTTTGATGACAACTGAGGGCTACCATAGGTTGTCCTGCTTGTTCAAAAGTGAAGGGTGAGGTGATGTATGCAAAATGGAACTTTACCAATAGATGTCATCAAATCTTACACACTGCATCTTTAACAATTGTGAAATTGAAAATGGCATAGGATACATTCATCACATTTCATTTAAATTAAATTCAAAATGTGTTTAATTGAAATAGAAATCTGTATTTTATCTTTAGATTGAACATACAAGTACTTGGAGTTTCATTAAAAGTTTTCAGTTTTATTAAAATCAAAACAACAAATTAAAATTCTATAATTATGCATCCATTCATTTACTTTGCATTGATTTTAGCCGTGATCTTCACTTATCACAGGTTGTGTTTATCTGTGTTCTCTGCTCAAAGCCAGATTTAGGGAGGACTGAAAACATGTAATGTCTACTATGTTTGAATGACCAAAAGTTGCTCAATGTTACTCACCCTATAAGAAAAAATGTGATTTGTGAATGTGGGCTGCATAAATAAAATTGATTTGATAACAGAAAAAACTCCTTTATTTTGACATACAGTAAACAATGCAAAAATGATCAGGCAATGTTTTCTGTTGCATTTCATACAGAACCATGAATTATAAAATCATGTTACTTTTACTGCAACCCTGCTTGACGGACCTGCTGTTTACTACGGTAAAAGTAATCTGAAAAGACAGAAGCACACAAACTGAAATAAAGATGAAATTAAAGCTCAGTCTCTGGACAGATTCCACATTGGTCCTTTACTGGATCAGATCTGAATCTGCCTTCGAAGGTCTTTGTGGGAACCTGCATTATTGAAATACAAACCTTAAACCTTAACAAGCAGTACCTCAACAGTGCCAACAACTCAGCGGATGACATCACTTGTGGATTATCCTTTTTGGACCCAAGTCCTTCCCACCATCGGCAACAAGGGTCACACTGCCCTCACCCACCAGGCCAGTGGCCCACTACGCCTGGGGACAACGTAGCCTGACAAAGGTGAACAGAGGGAGTCACAGCCTCACTGGGCATGTCTCCAAAGGCCCACAGCTTCCAGATGCTTAAGACATCACCAACTTCAGCAAGTTCCTGAGAGCTACAGACTGGAGCCTACATGGCGGCCTGTAGAATTCTGAATCCCCTTGTGATGCCGAAGACTGCATTATGGTGATGAGGCGCATTCTGGTGCTGACTCGAAGCACCAGAATATGCTGTCCTGTGAACTTCAAGGCCCTGAGAGCTAGTCGCACTATCCCATTCAACAGCCATGTCGGCTCCCTTGTCCCACAATCCGACAACACACCAGTATTCCCGGTGAAGGATCGAGAAGTTCCACATTGTTTGCAGCAAGGATCAGAGGCCTTCCACTGTTGGACACTGGCAGATCGGTGGCTGATTGTACCTAGGCCTGTGGACACAGAATCAGTAGACCATCCTAACTGGAAACTTCTACAAGCTGCCATTAAGGGTCCTGGCTCCAGCCGTAATTCACTCATATGGCTTTCACACTGGTAGGGAATCGGCTCTCATGGAGCTGGTGCCGGAACCAGAACCGTGCTGGCTCCCTGCCAGTGTGAAAGCCCTATAAGTGGGCTGCAGCCCCACATCAGGATCAGGATCAGAATCCTTTCATTCTCATAATACAACAGTATAACAAAAATGCAAAGAGAGCAACAATTCAATCAAAACAATTATTAGTATATTAAAGGTGCAGTGTGTAAGATTTTGGTTGCTTTTTGTCACTTCTATATAATCACAAAACAATTATATGAAGCCATTTTTACAAATGTATAGTCATCACAATGTATACATATCCCTAAAATTTGGTCATTAATGTATATTTACACCAGGAGTGGGTCCACCCTGTGGCGGCCGCGATGTTTTTACAGTAGACCAGTGTGGATGTACTAAAACATCTTTTGAGCTTTAATGACAACTGCGGGCTACTGCAGGTTCTTCTGCATGCTCAAATGGGATGGGTGGGGTGATGGATACAATATGCAACTTCACCAAGTAGATGTCACCAAATCTTACACATGGGTCTTAAGGGCCCTGTATGCGGTGGCTGGCTCCAGCCGTACTTCATCGAGTGGGCGGCAGCCAGGCGGGATTACTTACTTCGGCCCATGGATGAATCACAATCAGAATCCTTTCATTCTAATTATACAAGAGTATAACGAATTTGAATGCAAGCCTGTGCAGTGCAAAGAAAGCAACAGCTGTGTACGAAAGCCCGACATCATTGGTATATTCCTTTCTTTTAAAGGCACAAGAGCAAAGGTCATCACTGACAGTTTTAGAGTCCTTACGATTCTTCCTACATTTTACTGTTTGGACACATTTTAGATAGTATCTGGATACTATTCTGTAGATAACTCTTCGTACTCCGTAACTCTTTCTGGTAGCTTCTAATAAATCCCTTTTTGACCAGAAGTGTGGCTTAATAGCTGGTGAATCAGACCAAAACATTCCCATGGTTTCGTTCCTCACAGATTCCGATTTAACTGTTCTTTTCAAAATAAAATGTACCAGTCGTTCCAATCAATTTGAGAGGCTTTTATTGTGAAATACATAACACCGGAAGTATGATTTGCTCTGGCAAGCGGAACAAATCCTATATCACCGAGTGTGAGTCGGAGCTGCGCCGCGTTGCACGCTGCTAGTTAGTTGCAATGTTGTAGCTATTAGCACGATAGCCATTCTTTCGCTGGGAGGGAGACAGACTCGACAGTCAGTCCGGCTAACACACGGAGTCAATTCACTGTCAAAAACGGTCTATTCAACGGCCAGCCGACGGCTAACGGAGATTACAGGACACCAGCTAGCTTGTACCCTGTCTCATAGCCTACCAGCAAACCCAGCTAGCTTGTCAGCCGTTAGCCTCCCTCCGTCTCCCCCTCGAGCACCAAGCGTCTCTTGCCAGGCTTGGTCGACCATGGCGATGAGACAGACTCCGCTCACCTGCTCCGGTCACACCCGACCAGTGGTAGACTTGGCCTTCAGTGGAATCACTCCACATGGTTACTTCCTCATCAGTGCCTGTAAAGGTGAGAACTACAGATCTTTAAAAAGTTTTTAACATCCAACATTTTAGATTGTACGTGTGGGTGTGCAGGTGAGTACCTCATCCCAGATTATTAAAGTTTTTGGATTATAGAGTCATGATTCCGATCTGGAAGATGTATGCTTATTTTTTTTTATTTAAATCCATTAATCAACGTGCCCAGGGGTGTTAAACTAATTTTCACAGAGGACTGGTTGTAACTGTGAGACTCTATAACTGATTACTAATATCTGTCTCCATATTTGATTATTTTTCATTCAAGCCACAACTATCGTATATGCATTTGTAAAGATGTAAAAAATAGATGCAAGCACATAGCACTGTGTTATGACATAAATCATGTAATTTTAAGATCTGACATGGCGGGCCGCATTCGTCTTTTCTAAGAGAACAGCATTATGAGTGAGATTCAATGATCGTTGCTTCATATATTAAGTTCTTATCTCTCCGAGATCTATCAATTTTTGTTTATAAAATTATTTGTCTATTATGTAAACTGATATCTAAAGGAGGAGGAGCTTCAGTTATTGCTGCATAATATAGAGTTTGCTTACAAGTGGGCTGGCTGCACAAATCTGAAATTGTCTTTGTTGTCCTCCTTTGCGTTCTTTCCTTCAGATGGCAAACCCATGTTGCGCCAGGGAGACACAGGGGACTGGATCGGAACGTTTCTGGGTCACAAAGGCGCTGTCTGGGGAGCCACTCTGAACACAGATGCCACCAAAGCAGCCACCGCTGCTGCTGACTTCACAGCGTGAGTGAAGTAGTCAGGTCCTGGTGTGATGGGGTTTGACACACTTTGGTTGGTTTTGTGTAGTTTGAAATGAGACTAGTTTTAAATGCATCAATACATGTCAATGGAATTTTATGTTAATCAATTCAGGTCACTGAGCCCGTTTACATGATGTTACATGGGTTTACATGTACTTCAGTAATCAGATCATTTAAAAACTCCTGTTTACTTCAGTTATCAGATTTCTTTCGGCGGACATAAGTACGTAACGACATAAGACTCAAACTTCCTATTGTTCTAAAAACCTCTGATCGTGTCTTGAACACGATGTAGTGCAGGTTTTGGCCATACTTTGTGAAATATGATGTAATTCTCTACTTGTACAGCTTTCATCAGTTTAAGAACTTTCCCATGCCATTCTTTCTTACCTCTGTCAGTTAACAGAAGACCGCTTCATTTTTCAGAAAGGTGTGGGATGCAGTGAGTGGAGATGAGGTCCTTACACTGGCACACAAGCACATCGTTAAAACTGTTACCTTCACTCAGGTCAGTGGTTTGGAAACGGTTGGTTCACTGTTTCTGCACATATCTTGCATGAGACACTGGGGGTGTCGCATTGTTTCTGAAATTGTAATATCGGTATGAAAGTTAGGGTAAAAGTTCAAATTTGAGAAAACATGTTCTTATACAAAGTGCAGTTCTTTAAGATTAGATGGTGATCCACCAGAGGGTGCTCAAATTCTTAGTGCTGGCACTGGCTCCAAACTAGTATTGTATTCAGTTTGATGGAAAGCGGGTATAAGTGCAGCCTGACTGTTTGCTGTGTAAGGGGACGAAGTAAGTGGACAGTAAAGGTACCCTAAGCAGACCATCATGACACCAAGGCCTTTGAAAAGCCGTGGGTGGCTCTATTTCAGGCTCTACACTGGAGAAAACAAAATAATCAACAATGTAAGGTCGTTTTCCGAATGTTACAAGCTTATGAAACAATATTGTGAACACAACAACTCAACACAACAATAATTAATAAATGCATTGGATTTTACCTGCTAATTTTAATTGCATCTTGTATAGAGAAACTTTCCACTCTCATCTAATGCCCAGTTCCTTTGTTAATTAAACATAATGTTTAATTTAGTTAATCTAATGGTAGGATTTCTGTTGGGCCCACAGCCAGAGGTAGTTTACTGTGGTTGTGTAAAATCTTAGTTAATGCAAAGGTTAGTGAAGTCACGCATATGTTTTTCTTTAACCTGAAAAGTCCGTATGGTTAAAAGAAAGTAGCATGAAAAGATAAATGTTTTTATAGATCATCTTGTTGAATGTATGCATCAAATTTGGAGGGAAATATTTCGGAAATGGTTTAAAAGGATCCAACATGGATTAGATTATTAGATTTGTGATTTCATGAGGTGAAATCATCACATTTATCAGGCACTGTCAGGATCAATGTTTTCTTTCTATTGATAGGATGGTGTTGTGAAAATGTTATCTATTATTGTATTTGTGAGGCTGATCTATGTCTATATTTGATATTTCTGTTCCACAGGACAGCAACTATCTTTTAACCGGAGGGAATGACAAGCTGCTGCGGATCTATGATCTCAGCAACCATGAAGCTGGTAGGTGATAGTGAGGGGAATTTCAGCTCTTTTCAGAGAACTTGTTCTTTTGGCTCGGCTCTCTAAAAAGAGCCAGCTCTTTTTGCTCCCAATTGGCTCCTCAGATTTTTTTGTAACTTAAACTTATGACCAAATTAAGTGTGTAGTGTAAAATGAATTACTAATGTAAAAACACATTATATGAAATCTTCATTATTTAAATGGCTTTATTTTAATCCAAATTGAACTATAAAATATAGAAACAAAGACCCATCTAAATGGACAAGATCAAATCTCTTAATGTGTATTTCTAACTATTAACCGTCAAACAACACATCAACAAAACATATAACTTAAAAAGTCCAAAAAGAAAAAGCAGCATCCAGGTAACAGTTGTGTCTTTAGTGAAGATTGGCATTCAAATAAAACAAAGTGCCTCAGCTTTGAGGGGTTGATCCTGTTTCTCCTTCCTGTTATGAATGATCTGCCCCGTTTTGGAGAAGATTCTCTCTGAGGGGATGGATGTTACAACAATACACAGTCTACACTCTGCCTTCGTACTAGCAAGCACATTAAAATGTGTCCAGACTTTACTCCGTTTTATTCATTTCCCTTGCCCTTTCTAGCGCATAGCTCTGCTGTGTGTATGTGTATGTGTGTGTGTAACTCCTCCCCTCCCCCTGCGCTCGGATGCCACAACTTGGAGAGGAAGAAAAAAAATCACCTTCAAAATACGTAGCCGGGACTCAAACCCGGACCTCACAGTCAGCCGCGTCATTCATTGGCCCACCTATGGGCTAAGATTTGAATGTTATAAAATCTCTTGTAATTGGACCAACCGCATCCGGCTTTAACCGAAAAAAAGATGAGAAAAAACGAATCGGGGAACCGGCTCCTGTCATTCACTTCAGAGAACCGGCTCTTAGAGCCGGTCTGTTCGTAACCACACATCACTACTAGGTAAATGTATTGTTCAAAGAGAAGCTTTTTAATCTAATGGACCCTGTCACTAATTAAAATATAAAATGTGTTTGTCTAATAGCCTTTATTGTTTGCGGTCAACCCTGTGCTAGAAAATGTACTGACCTCAAGAGAAAGATCTATATTAAAGGTGCAGTGTGTAAGATTTTTGAAATTTTTGTCAATTTGAAAAATATTACAAAACAATTACATAAACATTTTTAGGAATTTGTAATAACTTAAATGTATTCCTTTTTTTCCATTACCCCTAAATGAGCCAATTATAGTATATTTACATGATGACCTGGGGGCCGACATGTTTTTACAGTTGCCCATATTGGACATACTAAACATATTTTGAGTTTTATTGACAACTGAAGTCTATAATAGGTTTTCCTGAATGCACAGAAGAGTGAGGGTGATGTGATAGATACAACATGCAACTTCACCTCTAGATGTCACCAAATCTTAAACACTGCACCTTTTAACCTGTGACAAAGTTCAGCCTTTATGTTTGTATGGTGTAATTTTTATGTCACATAGGTTACTGGTGATTCTTTGTGTCCTTCAGCACCACAGGAGATTGCAGGTCACACATCAGCTATTAAGAAAGCTTTATGGTGCAATGATGACAAGCAGATCCTCTCGGCTGCCGAGGACAAAACCATACGGTCAGTAAAGTGGGTCCTCCTAGAGCAGTATCTGAACGAAGAGATGAGACTGTGATGGAGCTGAACTCATTATACTCTGTGACTTTAATTTGTGCATTCAAATATGAGATCGAACAACCCACCTGTCACAAAGCAAATGCGCCTGAAATCTAAGTTTATATCGTTATATTTTTGTGTCTCCAGGCTTTGGGACAGGAGCTCCATGGAGGTAGTGAAGACGCTGACATTTGACATATCGGTCAGCAGCATGGAGTACATGGCTGATGGAGAGATTCTTGTGATTACATATGGGAGGACAATTGCTTTTTACAATGCTCTGAGGTAAACATACACCGAAAACTACTTGTGCATACCAACTGGAATGAAATGAAATTTTATTTATAAAGCCTGCATTTACAAAATCATAGTTTGTCTCACAGGGCTTCACAGGGTGGGTAACATCCTCTGACCTTAGACCCTCAGCAAGGGTAAGGAAAACTACCAGGGAAAAAACCCTTTTAACAGGGAAAAAGAAAGAAATGGTAGAAACCTTAGGGAGAGTCACATGTTAGGCATCCACTGCCAGGACAGACACGTGCAATAGATGTTACATAGAATGGTCAATAACAATACACACACAAATGCAAATGATGAAACATTCAAGTTTGTCTTGGTTTAAGTCCATTTCAATCTCTGGGTTCATCACGGCTCACCCGCACGTTCAGGACCCACCGCCAGATTGGCCATGGCTTGAGACTTGGGATGCTGGTGTCGTCGTCACCGTCGTGGCTTCGTCCCGTTCACCAACCGCAGCATAGCTGGAAAAACTGGAAGATCGTTTAACATGTGGTGCATGGGGTGTTATGGGTTAAATGTAGAAGGGGGGGGGACATAGGGTTTGTGGCAGAGATGAGAAATTGAGGACAAGAGTGCTCAGTCTATGTGCTCATACTAAGTGCATGATGTGAAATTACCCCTAAGCATTCTTGGCCTATAGCATCTTAGTGTGGACTATTCAACTCAGGTCTCGCCGATTAATTCTGGGAACAACCAGTATGGCTGAATTTAGAGAGTGGCGTGATCTATTTGGAAGGTAGGGAGTGATTAGTTCTCTAACGTAAGACGGGGCTTGATTATTTAGGTTCTTGTAGGTAAGAAGTAGGATTTTAAAAGTCAATATGCGGGCTGCAGCAAAAAAATCTGAAATCCATTTATTTATTTTCCATATTTAGGAAAGTTGTATCCTAGTAGTTAAACACAAAACCTTTCTCTTCAAACAAACGCCAGGAAGCGGAAGAAACCTAGTCACATCCATGTTTAAGTTAACTTTTCTTTATCTGGCCTTCTGTGATAAAGAATCTCAGCTGCTCTCAGACATGTACCAAACTGAAGATAGATTCTGGAATTTCTTCAGAGAGTCAGAATAAAGGAACACGAGTGTCTAAGTGAGTAGCACTGGACTTTTTTGAGTTTCTTCTGCCAGCCCTCGAGCTAAAACCAGCTGATAGCTCAGATGTAAGATCTTTTGCAGATTCACTATGAATTGGTTGGTATTTTATTTCATTTTCAGTGATGGATACATAAACGGAAAGAAAACCAATAGACATTTAATCAACTGATTAAAGGGGCATCATAGACATTGAAAAACGACCACTGGAAATCTGTATGCTTGATATCAAGGCACCAAAGAAATCTCCCAATTCATTCCCCTCTAGTCACCTGACAATAAAGGGCTATTGTACTGTGGTGAAATTTAGATTCATTCAGTGATTTACACTGAAGAATAGTCAGGTTTGATTTGACCAGGGATGCTCATTTTATTCCTGTGTCCTTTTACATATTCCAGCCTGGAACTGATCAAGACCGTAGAGGCCCCCGCTACCATTAACTCAGCCTCCCTCCACCCAGAGAAGGACTTCTTTGTTGCTGGAGGAGAAGACTTTAAGCTCTACAAGTTTGACTACACCTCTAAGGAAGAGCTGGGTGAGTAATACTTTTTCTTTCGCCCCTCGGTCAATCAAAAATGGCCTCTCTCTCCAGGATCTAAATAATGGTGGTTATGTAGATCAGTGGAAGCAGGACACCTGAACTATGAGACCTAATGATATCCCATGTGTTGTTCAAGTGGCTGTTTTTGCTTTATTGTGAAACTTCACGAATGATATCCCAATGATTTTTAGTAGAGAACATATAAACTACAAGTGACTCTTGCTCTATATTGCAGACACATCACCAAATATGCAAATTCCATTTTCCTAGTGTACATGTGCAAATATACCTTTTATGAGACTGATAGAAAACCATCCTGTATCCTCCTTAGGGGTGTAACGATACCAGAATCTCACGATACGCACGATACAAGATATGGAGGTCACGATAGCGATACCATACGACATTATAGCGATATTTTTTTAAAGGGACAGTGTGTGATTTTTTTTTTGTGACATCTACCCATGAAAGAGCATGACATAATGACATACACCTGCCTCTTATGGAGGCTGTCATTTTGAATTCAATGTAAGTCAATGGAACTTCCAGGCTTACCACTAGATGTAGCAAAAAAAATCACACACTGTCCCTTTAACAATGTTGAATGAGGAACATATGACTGGAACAAATGTATTTTAATTGAAAGATACAAAATATAAAATAAAGTGTGCTTTTGCCCTATTGTTCCATTTAGTTAACCTGTAAAGGCCAAGCCAGGCCAACCATTATGTATGAACTAAACACAAACACAGTTCACAAACTGAACTAAAAGTAAGCATCTCAGGTATGCATCATATTTATCTTCTTTTTTTTTTTTTTACAGGTAAAATAGTTTTGCCACAAACTCAGCTGAATAGTTTCTCTCATGTGCGACTTGACATGTCTTCCAGAAATTGAACAACTAAAATAAAAACTAAATGAACTATGAAAAGTCCAAAACTCACTGGGCAGGGCAGGGTTTTCTTACGTTTGCAAATCGTTCACACCTCAGTCACTCGATCGCCGTTTTTATTGACAATTGGGAATCCAAAATGCTGCCCAACTGGTGACTTAAATGTTATGGGGGCACCTGGGATCTGAGAGCTAACAAAGAGACGCTGAATGGCCTGGATAGCAGCCGTGAGACGACCAAACATCACTTTCAACACCATCACCTGATAACATGTTGGTGTGTTCACGGCATTTTCAGATTTGAGTTTGATTCAAAGCATGTGTTATGCTGTTTCACTTTTAGCATTTAGTCATTCAGTTGCTGGCTGGCAAACAGCTGTAGCCACGGAGCGTTGAAGATTATCATAACTGACCTCATTTTAAAAGTAATAATGGCCGTGTAAGATAAAAGATAAAATAAATTCCACCCATGTAAGATGAGGGAGAGCTACAGATATTTTGGATGGTGAAAATGCCCCAATTCATAGATAAATTACAGAGAGGCCCCTAAATATTTCCCACATAAATGCAGAGTCGATTCCTGGCTTAAAATATAGTTTGTTTGAAACAAATTTGTCCAGCAAACACCAACATATTCGACGTTTGTCAAAAGCAAGCAAACAAGCTGCACCACACAGAGGGAGGACACAGTGAGGTCAATGCGTTTGTTTACCTATCTCTGAAATGACGACGGTCTTTTTTTTAAGACGGAAAATTTGGAGGTCTTGCTCCCACCCACAGTTCATTTGTCCTTGAGCCCTTAAAGGCTTGGCATTCCTTCGCCGGTGTAGTAACTAACTCCATTGACAAGATGGAGGACAAGCTCAGCCTCGGAAAGGCATACATGGCTTGTCCAGTCAACGTGCTCATATGGATCAATTCCACCCATTTAACAAATGTTTTTAAGACACCGAGCCTTTGGAACAGGGTCCAGCTTGTCTCGGTGCTGTCCATTGCCTTTCTGTTTTGTACAGTCCTTTTTATGACCTATCAGATATCGTGATACAGTTACAGCAATTTATCGTGGCGTGATATATCGTGGCGTGATATATCGTTGAATGTGACTTGTTCTCTCTTGGCCAATGCTTTTATGTTAACAAATCTTCCATTTGTTGTTGCCTCATCTACTTGCAGAGTCCTACAAGGGTCATTTTGGTCCAGTGCACTGTGTGAGGTTCAGTCCAGATGGGGAACTCTATGCCAGTGGCTCTGAAGACGGGACCCTCCGATTGTGGCAGACGGCAGTGGGGAAAACCTATGGCTTGTGGAAATGTGTTCTCCCTGGTAATACTCAAACTTTGTGCATTGATTAATGTACACTTGTCACTGGTGCTGTATACATATATACATATACTACATAAATGTTTTTATCGAGTAGAATATTACTGATATAACCGTGATGTGCTAAGAAAGCACCTTCTGTGGGTTCAGAAGTACTCCAACCCCCTCACTTTCTCACAATGTGGTATGTCCTACATGAAACCGTTAATACTAAAAATGTTCCCACCATTAATTCTTACCTATGATGACAAAGGGACATTTTGATTTAAAGGTATAGTGTGTAAGATTTAAGTCACTTTTTTTCTCACTTTTGAAAAATATTACAAAAGAATTGCATGCATTTGAGTGAATTTATAATCACCTAAATGTTAATAATGTATATTTACATTAGGAGCGGGTACTCTCTATGGGGGCCGCCATGGATATACAGTAGCCCAAAGTGGACGTACTAAACATCTTTTGAGTTTTAATGACATCTTAGTCGTTGTCACATTCTTTCATTTATTATTATTGTTCTTTCTTTTTTATTAACCTTTATTTCACCAGGAAGTCCAATTGAGATCAGTAATCTATTTTGCAAGAGAGACCTAGCTAAGACGGCAGACATACATGGACACAAATTGAATTGAAACAAAACAACATGAAACACAATCTAGAAATATAATAAGACAGGTAAAAACATTCAGACTGTGTGACTTTTCAGGAAAAACACCGACAATTCTCCCTCACTGTATTCCTTATGATGGCCTTGAATGTACTGATATTACAATTGTTTGTAATTTGAGGTCTTTCTGAAGATTATTCCATGCCCATGGGGCATTGTAAGAACATGAAATGAAATGTATTAGTTTGAGCACAAAGCTTGTGCTTTTTTAAGTTGTTCATCAATACTACCACAATAGTGTACCAACCACCACATTTCATTTTACATTTTACTATTTCTCTTTGTCACAGTGAGGTTAGTTTAAAGCATAAAGGGATGTTGTAGAACACTAAAAGGTGGGTGCTTATACACAAAGGAGGGAAATGTGACCCGATGTACTCAGAGCAGTCTACTTATCAGATCATTGTAGAACAATGTTAATAACAGGTCTGAATGGAGCCTTTTAATCATTCTCAGACCCAGTCGTCACAAACAAAGCGAGGAATTTGAGAGCCAGGACAAGAGCATGATACAATACTACTGATATGTCAGGATATGTTTGGCAAAATAAAAAGATAGTCTTCTATGTAATTGTGCCAAGCTCCCCTTATGCAGATATTCCTTGTAGCTACTATCTCTATCTCTGCTTGCTATTATGAGTTGTTTTTGTAGAGAAAGGTTCAGAAGCAGAAGTCTATGTCTTGACTAAACTAAAACGTGATGTTAAATCTTAAAGTGTACCTGCTTTAGATTTTGAATTGATGATTGAAGACTGTTGGGATAAGAAGTAACTAAGACGACTTGGATTCAACTTCTAATCTGACAAGACCAATCTCCACCTCCAATCCAATCAACAGCTCTCATCAGGATCTACATTCATGTTTGAATCAGAGTTGTTGTGATTTTTCACCCTAAAATGTTTTTGTTAACCACAGAAACAAAATAGACTTGTCAATTCTAAGGGTCCAACATACAATTGCTGACAAGATATAAATAGGTACTAAAAAGTAGTACATCTGTGTCCAATCTACTATGTTCTAAATTGTCACATAATTTCACTGAATTATCTTGAATATTTACATTGTGAGACTGATGATCAAAAGCTTTAAGACAGAGATGTAGGGCTTAGGTGGAGGTTGCAAGTATATTAGCATACCATGTGTGTCAGATTGATAACTAACAGAAGCTTTAGCCACTTGAATGGTTTACTATTTTCATATAACGTATCGAGATTATGTCAAGACTCGTGAACAGCAACATATCCAGCCATTATTATTATTATTTTTTCCTGATTGTGTCTGTTCTTACTCCTCAGAGGACCTTGCAGCGGAGAACTCTGAGCAACCATACGCACCGGCTACTGAGTTCAAAGCCTGAGCAGAAAGCAGTATTATTTGGAGAAGAGAAAAGGAAAGAAGAGCCAAGTGTGTTCCAGCGCATTCTATCAGGGCCCAGCGAAGGGCAGAGTCCAGAGAATCTCCCATCAGGAACTCATGTGGGTAGTATGACTGCCATGTTTGTCAGATGAGCCTTCTCTCACACAAAAATACACACTGATTTTATGCGGTCATATGGACAGTATGGGTTGAAGAGCAAAACAGTAGAGCTGTGAATGTATCTTGTTCATCGCTGCCTATTTTCTCTTTGATCAGTCCATTTCTGTCCATCCAAATGTATTTTATCTTCTCTTTTCCATTCCTCCCTGAACTCCCCCCAAGCCACTTGATTCTTAAATGGATTTTGGTCCCAAAATTGAAGTAATTGATAAGCTTGATCAAGGCCTTAATTTTCTTTTCATAGTTCCAAGAATACTGAAGATGTGTCCGCAGTTTGTTCTAAAAGTTCCTTTCATTCATTTGAAAACCTTTCTTTGAGAGCCGGCTGCTGTTGTACTGGTTGAGTACATCATGTTTTGTGTCCAAATAAATGAAAATATTGTTTAGTGACTTTGTGGAAAGGGAAAAAATTGTTATAGGAGGGATTTTCCCCATTTTGGGTTTTGTCACAATTTGTGTCCAATAAGGAAATAAATCAGTGAATTACTGTTTTGTTTTTAAGTAAAGCAAGAAGACTCAAGTGGATTTTGTATTATTTGTGTGGCCGTTGAATATAATTTTTAATACACACAAGGACAAACTATGTAAATTCAAATGATAATGAAACATGGCTGTGACTTAATTTTGACACATTTATTTTATGAAAGAACAAAGCAAAGACTTGGAATCGGTTAAAATAAGAAATGCCAAAGTTATCGCAAGACATAGAAATGTATGTGAAATAGGTGCATGCATAGGTAACCGTAGGTCCTATCTTGAAATGGGGATGTGTTCTGAAGATTTTTCATGTTTGGTTCATGTCTCAAAACCAAGAAATGACCGAGCTAGGGCAGTGCGAAAACGAGTACTTTGGAAAGCTCGTATTTGGCCAATTTCGGAGCGCTCAGAAAATGGCGCGTAGCTCGAAAACTAAATATATTTTCCAGAAAATTATCAATTTTCAATAGGTCGCTCCCGAGACGCAGCCGAACGCATAGATGTCAAGTTTTTGTCTGTAATTCAAGAAGTGAGTGAGTTAGGGC
This sequence comes from Chascanopsetta lugubris, assembly GCA_016785325.1. NCBI lineage: Eukaryota > Metazoa > Chordata > Actinopteri > Pleuronectiformes > Bothidae > Chascanopsetta > Chascanopsetta lugubris. The sequence continues at coordinate 48,072 of JAFBJT010020690.1, read as the reverse complement.
AGTGCAAGTCCTTGCACAAAGTCAGTATTTGAAATATTTTTGTGCTCTTCAAATGAATGGAGGTCAATGGGGCCAGGGGGGCATCCTGGCACTTGGAGGTTGCTAGATGAAAAACCATGAGTCTCATCTCAGTGAAAGCCAGATTTTCTGAAAGCTGACAAAAATCCCCACATTGATGCCTTTCGGGTCCAAATTGAGGGCATTATAAGGAGAAGTTCAGAGATTTGCTGTCTCTTGGGAAAGTAAAGTGTGGCAAGAGTGCGGGGGTCTTTTTCCTATGCAATTTCAATGGAACTGGTTGGTTTTTGTTTGTTTTTTTGCAATTTATGTTGCCATGGTAACTGGTATCGTTTCCAAAATAACAATGCACACCTGTCACAGAAATTCCACACATTTTGATGTCTTTCACATCTAGATCCGGTCAGAGCTCTGGGACTAGTTCACCGTAGTTATTCGGAAGAATAACTAGACAATTTCTCACCAGAAATTTCAATGTGGACTGCACGTTGTCCCTTGCACCCTCCATGAAAATGATGCACATTTTGATATATTACATGATATATTACAGAATCGTTATGATTTATGTTGCCATGGCAATGAGTATCCATCTGAAAAACCAATGAGCTCACCTGGCACTGAAATTCCGCACATTTTGATGTATGATATGATGTATTACAGAAACATTTAGTTTTGGGGGATTTTTGTTGCCATGGTAATGGGTATCCTTCCAAAACCCACATGGTACACCCGGCACCGCAATGCCGCACATTTTGATGTATGATATGTTTGGGTTTCAGAAGTGACCAAACCTACCTCTAAGTTTATGAGAGAACAACACTCCATCTGGCTGCTCCTATTCAGCTCCACCTGCTGCAACATGCTGTGTCCTTACTTTGATGTCTATGCTGTTGCATTGAGATTGTATTGCATGGGATGCTTTAGGTCCTCTAACTCAAGAACCAGAGGTCCGATCTGGAAACCGTTTTCAACGTTGGACTTAAGAGGCCCTTCCATCCAAACGACATTGATGTATTCATGTCTCACATCCAACAAATAACCCTCCCGTTTTCCTCCTTTTCTTCTGATTTTTGATGCAAATTGGGCCTCAATCCCATGTCCATCACTTGAGACACCGTAGGTCCTTTCTTGAAATGGGTTTCACCGTGAGTGTCAGGGACGTCTTCTGAAGATTTTTTGTGGTTGGTTCATGTTTCAAAGAAAAAACATGACTAAGGGCAGTGCGAACATGTACATTTTAAGTCAGAAAAATCTCCAATCGGGCAGGCCTCACATAATGGCTTGTAGCTCGAAAACTAAAAATATTTTAGATAATTTATATTTTTTAAATAGTTATATACATGTCGGTCGTGAGACCCAGCCGAACGCACAGATGTCAAGTTTTTGCCTGTAATCCAAAAAACTAGTGATCTAGGGAGGTGCGAACAGCTTGCAACAAACTCCATTTTGGACATGTTTTAGGGCTCTTGAAATGAATGGTCAATGGGGCCAAGGAGAGGACATCCTGGCACTTGGAGGTTGCTTGCTGAAAAACTGTGCATCTCATCTCATTGAGAGCCACATTTTCTGACAAAAAGCCCCATGTTTTGAAGTAGAATCTATGCCAAAATGTAGGGCGTTATACGAAGCAGTTCAGGAAAATTTGATCTTTAAATAGTAAGACACCAGAGTGGGGGGCCCTGTTTTGGGGCGAGAAACACTGGGTGTTTATTTTCATGTTCACCCACAGATATACTGCCCCACGTGCCGGCATGCGGGGCAGTCCACAACAATAAAAAAGCCTGAACAATAGTGTAATTCATTCAAATTACACTGTCCCACGTGCAGGCATATGAGGCAATCCACAATTAAAGGTGCAGTGTGTACGATTTGGTCAGAGGTGAATTTGAATGTTGTATCCATCACCTCCCCTTTACACTTCTGAGCAAGCAGGAGAACCGATGATAGACTTCATCTGTCATTAAAACTCAGATGTTTAATATGTCCACTCTGGGCTATTGTAAAAACATAGAGAGGACCCGCTCATCATGTAAATATACATTACTGGGCTCATTTATGGGTAATGAGAAAGAAATACATGTAGGTGATTAGAAATTCATGAAATTGTCAGTGTGTAATTGTTTTGTAATATTTTTAGAGGTGACAAAAATGAAAGACTGCACTTTTAAAATAAAAATTATTCAATGAAGGCATTATAACTTAATATTTAAAAGTATAGTGTGACATCCAATGGTGAATAATGATGGTTCATCTGTGGTAGTTTTCAGTTGTCATTTAAACTCAAAGGGTGTTAAGTCTGTCCTTACTGGGCTACTGTGAAAAGTGGGGAAAATGGTGAACTCTACACAGAAGACCCATATGTGAAGAGTTCCTTCTAAGCGAGTTAAAACAATAATGAGCACATTTGTACAGGCTTATTGCATTAACTAAGTAAAGGTGAATTTTGAAGAAGAGAGCAACTCGCAGATCGTCAGACTGGGCTTTCCTCCTGAATAGTCCGAGCGACAGATGCCTGGGCAATGTTTACATACGAATATCATTGCTGTTCTAATTTTTAATAAACATCAATATTTCCCAGAGTCATATAAAGTCATACATTATTCCTGTTGAACCCTGTGTTTACTTGAACTGCTTTCCGGTAACAGTTGGACGCTATAAATGTAATCACCACCGTAAACCGCAACTGTAAAAGTAAAACTTTTTCACTGAAATATCAAGCAATTTGAAGAAAATATTCACATTGTCATTGGCATGAAATGTTCTAGATTTTACAGAAAAAAAGCCAGGAAGTATTTCTTTATTCATAATCTGAAATCCCAGTATTATTTGATCTCATAAGTACGAGATCCCTATCTCGTAATTATGAGATCTGTGTCCGTAATTACGAGATAATATTCCAAAATAAATGTTTACTTAGTGAATGCAATACGCTCCGGTACTTTCGTACATAACATATTTTTCATAGTCCATTTTTGAGAGAGGTGATCAGCCCATTGAGATCTTACACACTGGTCCTGAAAAATAATGTGCATTATGTTATATAAACAGCAAATGGACCATATGATAAACAGATGAAGTTTGACTCTCCTGTCTTTTCAATAGCGCCACTTGTGGCTCGGCTCTTCTCAGAGAGCCTGTTCTTTTGGCAAGGCTCCCGAAGGAGAGCTGACTCTTTCGGCTCCCAAATGGCTGGTATTGCTATTATTTGTAGCCACATATTTTGGCCTAACCTGGCAAATATGAATGATTTGTGTATTTATAAATTCATTTGCATTCAGTGTTTTATGAGAAGCCTAATGATTGCCCAATTGTGTGCATTTGTCCTACTTCAAAAGCAGGAATTCTTACGTTTATTTAATATTTCAATCAAACTTTTTTTGCACAAACAATAAATGAACAAAACACTGCACACGAACCCACAGAACAGAACCAGAACAGAGACCGAACCAAACTCGGTATTTAAACAGTGCAGGTTCATTCATATTCAGAAAAATCAGATGCCTAAGCTTGGATGGGCTGATATGATTTCTTCTTTCGGTGAGTATCTGCCCTGTTTTGAGAAGATTCTCTCAGATGGAACAGAAGTTCCCACAGAAGTCTCCCCTCCATCACTTTCACCGGGTGGGGGAAGAGTGACTGAGTGAGAGCTGAGCAATGAAAAGAAAAAAGAGCCGAATCCCATCGAGTGAGAGCCGGCTCTTCTGATTCACTTACAAAGCGTGGGCTCTTAGAGCCGCATCTTTTGCGCATAACACATCACCAGTAGCCACCAACTCCACTCCACCAATGAGAAGGCGTGTTGTATCAGCAACTGGCCAATCAGAGCTCGTGTGTGCAAGAAGTCACTTCCGGACAAATCATCGCTGTGAGTGTCTACATTTTCCAATCTTCACCCGTTTCAGCTTCCCCCGAGCTGGACTTTCACTTCTCCCCAGACTGTTTGTTATCGAAAAAGTAGTAAGGGCGGCTCGGCTTTAGTTACATATGTTTGCGTTATTTTTTACTGTGTTGCTCAATCTCTGCAAATAGTGTTTTTTTTTGCTGTGTAACTCGAGACCAGTGAGAGGCGCTGGTTAGCCGCTCATCTTATCTCAACCCTCCGCCTCCGTGTGCTCCACTCTCCACCTTGGTGTTAGCTTGCTAACTTCGCCACGCCGCCAGACCTCCGTCCCTCCGCCTGCGCGCCGACATGCCGGTGTACCTGGAGGACCCGTCTGTTCTCACCAAGGACAAGCTGAAGAGCGAGCTGATGGCCCACAGTGTGGAGCTACCTAGCGGCAACCCCACCAAGGACGTGTACGTGCAGCTGTACCTACAAAACCTAACCTCCCAGAACAAGAAGCATGACACGGACACGACGTGGGACGCTTTCTCCAGCGACGAGGAGCTACCGCCGCCCGTTGTCTCCAACAGAAGCCGCTCATCCGGCAAAGTGAGTTTTTCCATTAGCTAGAGGAAACGCCTTCTCTATGTTATTGTCTGCAGAAAATGTAAAAGCACTGTGAGGCAATTTGAGTTACTGAATTTATAATCTCTGAATTCTTCAAATCATATGATATTCGTGATTTGATGTATTGCAATCAGTATGCGCCTCATTTCCGGTTGGAACCGTTAATCAAAACATTACTAAGACGAATGACCCTCTCGTCGGTTACGTGGTGCCTGAAGTTTCCAAAGTAACAGTAAGTGCTTGTCAGAGGTTTGCACATAGGCAAACTTTAAACAAAAAATCGATCATACAGCGATACATTTAATCTAATCGGTGAATTTAGTTCAGAATGAAGTTGTGGTGTTGCCCCCCCCCCCCCCCCCATCCCCAGGTTTTTCCTCCCATGTCCACACCCAAAAAGCTCCATATGCTTCCTGGTGTGGGACAGCCATGAGCCCCAATCATTTTGTTTAAGCACTTTTAAAGGTGCAGTTTGTATGATTGTTTGGTTATTTTCTGCTTTACTTCTTACTTAGAAATGGAATTGCAAAGCAATTATTTAGATATTTTACAAATGTATAATTAGCTTTTCTGCTTTTTACATAACTCTAAAATGAGCCCTTTAATGTATATTCACACCAGGAGCGGGTCCACCATATGGGGGCCACCATGTTTTTACAATACCCCAGAGTGGACGTACACATTTTTTTTTTACTTTAATTACAACTGATGGGTACCATCTGTTCCCCTTGCATGTTTGAATGGGACGAGGAGGTAATGTATACAATATGCCACTTCGCCAGTAGATGACACCAAATCTTACACACTGTTAATTAATTTGCCTTTTAGTGATAGCTAGGTGAAGCCTCAGAAGCGCTGAAGCTTTCTTTCCAATTGTGCCAAAAAGATTCAAGCTTTGAGGCTTCATTCCATCTTAGAACAGGGACATCTGGTGGTCAATGGAAGTCATTTCACCCCCTCAAGAGCACGACTGAAGCAACGTCACTGTTTCAATCCCCAACAATATCAGTTCAGATAAGACAGTTCAGTTTGTTTTAATTGGCTGATGTATTTGTTCATTTATATGAATTAATGATTTTGTCAACATTACACATTAAAATGAAATATATGCTTGTTGTGAGGATACACCTCGACACTGCACCAGAAGGATAACTAAGTTCTTTGTGAAGAGGAGTAAGACATTTGTCTAAATCAAACCATTATGTACAGCCACTCTCTAAAAAAAAGACAATTCAACATCATTTTGGCAGGATTTCAATGAGTGTTGAACCAGAAACCTTATAGGTGTAAGGCAACTGCGCTAGCTATTGAGCAAGTCTGTATGTAGGGAAATTGGTAGGCAAATGATCAGTTCTAAATTGTTGGTTCAAGTTAGAAAGCTTAATTCAACCAACGTCACAACCCACCATTGTTGAATAGCAGTGATGCATCTTGATGCATCATCTAGCTAGTTTCGGGCCAAACCACTAAAAGCTGTCAAACCCAGGAAATGCTTTGAAACGCTTTGAACCAATAAAACACTTCAAAACAGTTTGAACCAACAAAGCGCGGAGTGAAGCAGCAATGATGTTTGAAGCTTGGGACGTCATTGATCATGTGACAGTGGCGTTTTGATAGAAGCTCCGACACAGTGTTTCGGATCTCTCCGCTTCAGGAAGTGCGACACAAGTTCCGAAGCCTCGGCATCATTTGCCCATCACTATTGCCTTGTCAGTTGTTACTTGGAGTTGTTACTTCCATTACTCCAAACGAAAGAGTGAATCTGTAGCTAAACACTGCAGACTCACCAGTTTGATTCAGAAAGTTGAGCCACACTGACTCCCCAAAATGCCTCAAACCCCACTGCAGCCCCAACATGCTTGAAGCATTGTCCTTCATGTCGTTTGTAAAAACACTTAGACAGTAACAGAATGTTATCAGAAGAACATATCTATTCTGTCGATTTGTGTCTGGTGGATAACGCGGCTGGAGTGTCTCGGTCCCAGTGCCTTTTCTCCATTATTTACCCAGCAACTTGCTAATTTAATCAGTTTGTTTTGAGTGGACTACTATATATGCTGCTCTACCTGTTCTTACGTGAGGTGAATTCTGCCCACAAACAGAAACTGTTAAAGAATCTGATAAGATTCAGATTCTTTTATTTCAATGAAATACTTTTGTGTTGCAGAGGAGTGTTTTGAGATTCTTTTGAAGTTTCAGCAACGGGCACAGAGTGTCACTTTCCTAGCATTCTTCAGTTGTGTAAAAGACAATATTCCCACTGCAGCTGACGACTGGCAGCAGTCTTCTAAGCACTCAAGCATAAGCAAAGATTTTCCCCTGAAGCCTGACTTGTTACGACTGCTGACTGTCTCAGCTGAAACCAGACCGTTGTTTTATGTAATCTGTACATGCTGATCCGTCTCATGAAAACACATTTGACCAGAGGAATTAAAGGTGCAGTGTGTGATATTTTGGTAATTTTTTTCCACCTCTATATATTACATATAATAATATATGTCTGAATATTAAATATTACAAAAACAATTACATACGGACATTTTCATGAATTTATAAGCATCTGAATGTTTTTTCCCCCATTACTCTTAAATGAGCCCATTAATGTATATTTACATCAGGAGCGGGTCCTCTCTATGGGGGCCACCATGTTTTTACAGTAGCTTAGAGTGTACATACTAACATTTTTTGATTTTTAATAACAGGGCTAGCATAGGTTCAACATGCTTGTAAGGAAAGGGGGATGGATACAATATGCAACCTCACCACTCACAAAATAGTCAGCAAAGAGAAAAGGAAGTTGGAAGACGGCAGTTTAGGACATTTTAGGTTTCCCTAATTAATGAACCAGGGGTCATAAGTGTTTTAAGTGGTAGAAGATACTAGAAAAGCTATGTAGATATAGACTCTCAAAGATTTGTGTTAAACAATGTATTTCAAGATCTCAATTTTTATTCAAATCAACTAGCACCATAGGCTGCATTCATTCAGTTAGCTCACATGATCAAACCTGTTGCCGTCTTTGTGTACTCATACACGCTCTTCTGTTTTGAATGTGACGTGCACTCAAACAGGTGTGTAGCAGGACATGTCTGGTCTGGTTTGTGTACACAGAATGGAAATTGCATGTCTGTTAAGTGCAGGTTTACGTGTGTGTGTTTGTCTCCTTCATTTACTACTGCTATGTGCAAACGTTTTGCCTTTTCCTCATCTGCTTGGATTCGAATATATTGTTTGGTTGTGAATTTCCTGCACTTCTCCCTCTGGTCAGGTTATGTTCGCCTTGATGTTTACTTAAAGCAGGAGCAGGTTTGTGAATAGTGAGGGTTGGACAGTAAGGCATTCAGAGTTTGATGATGGGTAGAGAGAGTTGTTTGTTGTTGGCATCACCTGGTCATCAAGTCTCACTGTGTGTGTGTGTGTGTGTGTGTGTGTGTGTGTGTGTGTGTGTGTGTGTGTGTGTGTGTGTGTGTGTGTGTGTGTGTGTGTGTGTGTGTGTGTCAGAAATGCACTGAATCTTTTATATGACGGAAGTAATGCAAAGGAGTTTCAAGAGGAATGCTGAGAGGTGTTGCTTAATGAGGTTGTGCTGTAAATCTACCTCCCTCACACACATATAATTTCAATATTTCTGCTGTAAAACAGAACCATACAGATTGGCAAGTTATCAAATTTGATTCCACGTAAATAAGATGTATCTTTCAGCTATGTGGATTTCTTGAGTGCAGTGTTTGAGTTGTCAGATATTTTCTTTGATGATTCATGTGTCGGAAATTCAGATGCACAGCAGTCTAATTGTTTTTTGACAATTTATTTTACGTATGAAGTTTTTTGTCCCAGGCTCTAAAATGTTACATTGTGCTGCTTTTGCTTGTCTTATGTGAACATAACCTTACTTTTTTATTTGAGTTTGTAGTTTTGATTAGGCGAGACACTGGCTCCAGGAACGTGGCACAGATTTATGATTTACTGTCTATAATCCAAGGTGAACTAGAATGACACTTGAAGAATACATCCCTCTGTCATGGCCCAACCGTCCTTGCAAATTTAATTTGCATCTGCATCACATTCCACATATCCATGACTTTTTTTCAGTCAAAATGATGTATTTTTCTTAGAGAAATTAACAAAATCAAAATCATCATCCTAAATTCCCAACCAAATATGATTGTGTTCCTCACTGACTCATATTGCATCCAGTGCTGTGGCACAAGTATTATGTTACATTCTGCTAAAGAACAGATGAACACAACCACAACCAATGATGTGGTTGGGTCTTGATAACTCGCTTGTTTGCACCAAAATTTGAGCAGCATATTTGTTGTAAAATAAAAATGTGCATCATCTTATTAGCAAGAAAATGTAAACAAAAATGTGCATCATCTTATTAGCAAGAAAATGTAAAAATAAATAAATAATTCTATCATGATTACATACAGCTCCTTCCTCTTGAGGGATATTGGTTTAGTCATCAGGTACATAGTGTTCCCAAAGTCACAGTGTTGCAGCAAAGAAACACCACCCATTTGTATGCTGTGCAAGAGTTTTCTAAGGAAATGGTTTGGCAGGGGTGGTAGGTTAACCAGATCCTGATGCTTCAGCTCCTACGAACGTTTGAGACGATTGCCTGAAAGTCAGGCCTCTGCAATAAAGTGTACAGGTAGATTGACCTTGCTTTACAAACAGAGGTAGAAGTAAAATAATTAATGGAAATGAAGGGACAATATGTTGTCATTTATATTGAGTGGCTTTCTTGACCTTGTGTTTTACAGTGGTCCAGAATGGACAAAATGAATACCTTTTTTGAGTTGCAAGGATATCTGAAGGCAACTACAGATTCTGCTACATGCTTGGAAGGGAAGGATGAGGCCAGAGATATTCAACCACAGTGTACAAGTTCACTACTCAATGCCTGTAAATCGTACTCTCTGTACCTTTAAACGGGCATTTATGATTTGCGCACTGAGAATTTCTTATTTTTCCCTGTGAAGTATTGGGGGTTAGGGTTGAAGAGCATACTAAAGACTGGCTTCAGTGTAGCTGCTGCTTTTACCTCGTAGGACTTCTCCTGTTCATTGAGGAAATACTTTTATCAAGAGGAGGAGCTATACCACTACTGCTACTCTTTGTGTATGTGCTGAATAGTAAAGTCAAAGGCTGTGGAAAGACCTCTGTAATTACTTTGTCCTTTGTTTCCTGTGTTACTCCAAGATTGTACCGTTGAAGTTGTTTATCTAGTGAAACACGATGCTCACATGCCAGAGTGATTATAGGTTGTTGGCAGGAGCTGCAGGTGGAGGAGGGGGTGCTCATGTGGCTCAAAAAAATGAATTCCTAACATTTTTGAAATCGTTTGCCTTTTTTCACCCTGAGCCTCTTGACTCAAATACTCTTTCATGCCTGAAGTTATTTCCTTTTCTCGGTGGTGTCGATGAATAGTTATGGTAATCTTAGCAAATGATATTGTGGCTGTGGTAACTACTGACCGGAGTACGTTTTACTCATTCATAAAGTGAGTTTCAGCACATGGCCACAGGTGATGGCAAATCATGCTCTCAAGCATCTCCATCCAAGCCAAAATGAAGTGCGACTGCATTTATAGTGGGTTGATTCCACTGAGAGTGTGAGCTCACAGCTCAGTAATTCCTTTTAAAGGACAGGGTGTGGTTTGCAGCCAAGAGAGCGCCGACATGCAGACAGATTTTCCCTCCTTTTTTCCGTCTTCATCCTCTCCCACCGTGAAGCCCTTGCTGCTGTGATTATGAAACGATCTGGCTCACATCCAAACCAAGCCTTGCTCAGGGCCCACTGAGCCAGATGCAGAATGAGATAACCTCTCAGTGTATGTGTTCCTCACGTTGGATTCCGTGAACCGTGGCAACGCTGCACATTCCGCACATTTTCAGCCTCTGTCCCATCTGTGCACACATCGACTAAGTGGATGTCTGAAATGAGCAGAATCATCTGCATTGACAGTCTGTGCACTGATGTATGGGTTGGCGTTTGTTTTTTTTAAAGGTGCAGTGTGTACGATTTTGCATTCGTATTAAGCCTTTACTCCAAAGGCAGCACAGAGGCTTGCAGAGGTAGTTCATTCAATCTGACACTACAGAAAAAATTATGCATGAAAATAAATGTTGCTACTAATCAATGACCCATCTCAGGGCCTGATAATAATGTTAATCAAATATCACTTGAAATATGTTTTATGGAAGTAATTGTTTTTTGTTGTTTTTTTCAGTAAAAAAATGATGGGAGTTATCTAAACAAATTGTCATTTAAAGGGTTAAAATGAAATAAAAATATGCATACAGTTTGATATCTGCATTTCAGGCTGAAGTAGTTCTAGATTACTGAGGCGTCTAAAGTAAAAAAAAATATTGATATGACATTTTTTCAGCAGTTTTTGGGAAGTGGCCATCTTTGTCTATAGGAACAAATACGTTTTTTTAAGGAACTCTTGAGGGTTAAAGGTGCAGTATGTAGGATTTTGGTTCGTTTTTGGCACTTCTATGTGCAGAAATAGAATTACAAAACAATTATATACAGCCAATATGTGATTTGCTTTTTACATTACCCTTAAATGATCCCTCTAATGTATATTTTACATCAGGAGGGGTTCCTTCCTTGTGGCCAGCCATGTTTTTACAATCGCCCATATTGGTCGAACTAAGCATCTTTTGAGCTTTAACGACAACTGAGGGCTACCTCCTGCATGCTTGAATGGGAAGGGTGAGGTGATGGATACAAAACACTTAACCTATAGGTGTCACCAAATCTTACACACTGTACCTTTTAAGCACAACTGAAGTCAACCATAGGTTCTCCTGCATGCTTAGAGAGATGAGGGTGAAGTGATGGATACAACTAGTAACGTCACCTCTAGATATCACCAAATCATACGCACTACACATTAAAAAAAAAGGCTTGTAAAAATCATACCTTTGTGACATTTTGCACATGTACTGTATGAATGGTTGAATTTATAGTGGTTGAGAATTTGGCTGTTTTTCTAGGAGTGTGTTTACAGTTGAGCCTGTAACTTGATTTTACACATTTTACTGTGTTTATCTCTTTAATGCTGAGGGAATTTTGATTCCCAATAAAACTGTGAAAAGTATTACACGTGTGTGTATATCTTATGTAATCGAATCTTCTGAGACTAATCCAGTGGATCAGTGCTGATGTTCTGCCCTAACTTGAAGCCAGTGGTATACAGAATCATGTGCATCCACTCACTCCCCAGTCGTCCATTTCCACCTTTGCTCTGGATCAAATCTGGTGACTACATAGTGGACTGAACAGTGGTTTAAAGGGTACCTATTATGCCAACTTAAGTGGCTCTCTCTGTTCTTTGGGCTCTGTTATGATGATGAACAGTGTTTTCAGTCTGAAAAACGATCTAGATTTTCTAAACAAGCCCCTATTAAAACCCAGAATATCTTTTCCAAGTGAAACGCACCCACCCCTCCTGAACCCCCACTATCTCCTGATTGGCTGGCTGCGAGGAGTCCTACGATTGGTTGAAAGCCGCTGTTAGTCCAGCCTTCGACCAGCCTCTCAGATAGTAAACAAACATGGAAGTCACCCCCATTACCACTGTCTTCACATGCCAGAAACAAAGGACAAAGTCTAATGGAACATTAACATGAACGACGGCTTCAGAAACACACCCGGACATGTTCGAGACGTCATTTGATCTAGAGTTGTCGGGACATTCACAGCCACAGATTACAACAGAACGTCTGCCAGGTAAATAATACGATCTTTACCAGCTCGTCAGATTACGTAACGGTGAATTTCTTTTGTCGTCACAGAACGCAGAGTTAATTAATATATAACCCACTTTTTTTATAGGTGGAGGAAATAATACCAACTGAGGTGGAGAGAAGGAGGTAATTCTGATAAAGTAAATTTAGGACAACTACTAGAATGCTGTCGTGTAGCCCTTGAGTGTACAAGTAGAATAATATTAAGTTATGAGATTCAATTGTTTACATAAGCACAAATATACATACCTGTTGCACCCTGAGATCTTATTAGATTGTAAGTACAAAACATACCATGAATGACAAAACAAGCCCATAAAATGAAATGATTTCTCTAAACAACAAACCATAACTATTATTTATACACTGACTGTGGATGCCTTTTCTTTTGCAATAGTTGTCGCTGATGTGTAAATGTGGTATGCAACTTCTCTTTCACAATTACAAAAAATTTAATGTATGAATATTACATGCTTATTACTATGTGTTAATAAGCCCTATCTATACCTAATTTGTATTTTGCGCAGTATACACTAATCACACAAACCCATTAATTGTATACAGGTAAACACTTTTAATAAATAGCACATACATTTATAAAGCATGTGAAATAATTTCCTCCAATAAAAACACACCAGTCCAGTAAGAATAGTACTTTTAACAGTCATTAAAATCAACAACAAACTTAGGTTGAATTGGCATCAACATTCTGAAAAGCTTTGTGTTATGTTTCAATGCAGAAAGGCCAAGCGGTCATCACTTCTTCTCCCTCTCTCTCTCTCTGTCATTTCAGGTTTCATGGAGAGGTTTATTCAGCTGACATATCAGATACGTCATCTTGCCACTGGGCCCTGTCCATCACATGATGTCCTCCTGAAGCGAGCCTTCCGATGACTTCCTCCACACAGGGTGTTTTAAACTGAGATGACGGGACTGCTTGAATAGAAATTTTCCTCAGTAACTCAAACACAGCCTTCTGAGACCATTTACAGTCTACTGTGTATTTGTAAATACAATGTGGAACTAGATCTTACAGAAAACTACAAAGTAAATATTATCTCTCTGTTCTAAATTGTGAAGGATTTTTATGCATTTATGTATAATTATAGATAATAAAAAAGATCTATTTAAAACTTACTGGATGTAGAAGCTGCCTGTGCAGTCTTCTTCGCTGTAGAGAACATTAGATGATCCACAGCTCTGGTGTCAAGGGAAACAGGTCAGTGACGGACACACAAACCAAACAGCAATATCTCTATGAATTACAGGAATATTCAGTGAGTACTGACTTTCTCATTCTCCATGCAGACTAGCATTTATTCCACTAAAGGTTTGTAATTTGATCAGATCTAAACCAGGACTATCAAAAGCACAGCTAAAGCTAATGGCGAGGACCCGGTAGTTCCAGGGCTAACAGCTAACCGCATTGTAAACTGGAGCTGTCTGAGCTGAAACTGTCCTCAGCAGTGGTTTCCACAGACAGTTTGGACCGCCCAGATATTTTGGACAGTTCAGACAGAGATCATGTTTATCTAATGTGTTACTCACAGTTTGTGTTGCTGGTTCCTCAGCATCATATCTGTCTCTGTGCTTGGCTGCTCGCTTGGCTGAGGCGTTCTCTGATTGGGTCCCTGTTTGATTGACGTGCCCAATGAGAGAACATCAGCAAGTCTTGACGTCACGGGTTCCCTGTGTTGAGAGGAGTGGAGTATGCTGCTCCTGCTGAAGCTGCCACCGTCTTTGTTAGATTACTCAAACATGCATTTAGGCCATTTTATGAGGGTTTGACCAGTTTATTAGTGATACTCCTACACTAAAACAGTGAGTTTAACTCTAAATATGAGGAAAACCATAATAGATCCTCTTTAAATCTATTCTGTCATGAAAAAGAAAACATTGAAAACAAGGCAGTATGTTTAACTTGTGTACCCGCATCATGCTCCAGGAACATGGGTTCATGCATGTAAACTTTATTCACTCTGAGGTAAAGTGTTGGCCCTGAGGGAGGCAATACAGAGCTTAATTTCAAAGGCTGCAGGCTTCAAACGGTTTAATTTCCTGTTGGCTCGTGTGTGAGGGCGACCTGTTGTTTACTACCAGAGAATGAAATGTCTGGAATCTCTGCTTACAAGGCACTGCAGTTTCTCTGGCTCACTTCATTTTCTAGTCGCAACACAAAGTTGTAATGTGCCTCTACAAATATGCATGAAATGAAACAGCTGTAGAGTTTTCAACAAATGTGCTGTCTTGCATTTTTAAACAAGCATTAGGTTATGATCATTGAGGGCGGACTCATGAGTAATCAAAGTTCGTAATTGTCTGAAAGTCTCTAACACACAGGGGCCTCATGTATAAAGAAAGTGCAAAGTGGATGGCGTAAATCCTTGCGTACGCTCAACTTTCACTGTGATTTCGTTTGTACGCACAGTTTCGCGCACAGTTTCACATACTGTGGGATAGAGTTGGCCAAAACGGTCTTTTAAAAAAAGGTTTCAGTCAGGCAGATGGTGTTCTTTTGCTGTTCTCAAATGGTAGTTTTATTCAGTATAACATGAGCTCACGTGCCGAAAACAGTGAAAACAATTTTTCAATGAAAATACCGATCTTCTGCACTCAGCACCTCCCCAGAAATAAGCCCCTCTCCCCTTTAATAGGGTGCTGAAGCAGGCAGAGCAAACCACTAATTGACCACGCCCCCTCCTGCAGTAAGCAATAAACATTGATAATCAAAAACACAGTTTGGAGCCAAACACCCCGAATGTGTTTCACTCCTCCGCCCCTATGCCTCTGCAACAAAAAGCATACACTCTGGTTTCACAGAGCAAATGACAAGAAAGAAAAGTAACTTCACCCTACCCCCCCCCCCCCCCCCCCCCCCCCCCCCCCCCAAAAAAAAAAAAAAAAAAACCCCCCCCCCCCCCCCCCCCCCCCCCCCCCGCACACATGGCTGCTGCCAGTGACATCAGCAGTGATGTCACGGAGGACATAAGTAGAGGAGGTTGGCCGGCACTTCCTCCTTTTGATCCTGCAGCACATGGTGAGTGCATACAACAAAGGTGAAGCTTAATGAATTAAACAATAAACACTACTGAAGCAGAAATACTCTGGTCTGTATTCTTTAGCTGTTGGTGATCATATGTTAAATGAACTGAAATTAGATCAAACACAAACAAATCAAATCACACAAATCACAAACAAACAGATGAATTGTAACTAAGAATTGTAAATGAAATTGATTAAAGGACAAATTAAACCCACTGTCACGTACAGTTTCATGAACAGTTCCACACACACGCACACTTGAAAGTGTTAGGATGTCACCCCGCTCAAATGACAGAACACACCTCCTGACAGAGATGAATGTATTGAATGTATTGAATGAGAAGTTTGCAGAGAGGTAGAGGTTTGAATCACACAGGCTGAAGACAGGAAACTTAGAGATGATAGAATATAGAATGTGACATCTGCCCCACACACAGATCACAGAAGCGCACCATGACTCAGCAAAATAAAACCAATATAAACAGACATCAAAGTAAATGTTAAGGGACACGTGGGCGATCACAGGGAGTGTCACTGATATCATATATACAGACTGATCAATACATTAAGTACATGACTCTAATACTGGTACTGAGTTTACTGATCATATACTACGATCTGTTAATCTGTCGGTGGCACCTCCACTGATCCATTCTGCACAGATAACGCGCAGACGAAGCACTTTGATACAGTACATAGAAGCATTTCCACAGAGAACTCTGCGGAACAATCACTGTCTGTTTAAGTCCACACTCTCATCCTGATGAAACAGGACTGTGTGCATGTGTAAACATATATTTTAATATTTGTCTTGATTTCTCTGGGTCCACTGTTTTTATTCCACATGTCAGGTGTGTGTGTGGTCACATCACAGTATCACATGAACTGTTCAGAGGGATGATGTGACCTGAGTTAAATTATTTTGATTCTGTTTTTATTGTTCTCCGTCCATACTTTATACAAACTATCAGGGATTCAGACAGGGAGTCAGGAGGTGACACAGTGTGTATTGATTGTTTTTTTAATTCAAATCAAAGTTTGCTCCGTGTAAATATTAACGTTGTATTCGCGCTATTAAAAAATATTTTTGACAGTCATTCAGGCATGTGACGTGGTTGGAATGTATAATATTTCCAAACATTCCAGTGCGTGTCAGAGGTTGTCAGAGCGCTGTCACAGACAGACAGATGTTTGTGGTGGATACGCAGTGTCGCGTCACCTCGACAACTGTCATAAGAATGTACGTAAAGTTCAAATATTTTTTTTTCCCCTTTAAAAACCCCCCCCCCCCCCCATCCCCCAACATTTTTGGTTGGTGGTGTGCCACAGAATTTTTTCAGTGTGAAAAATATGCTGTGACTCAAAAAAGGTTGAAAAATACTGGTTTAGAGGTATGCTCCGAGATGATTTTTTTTCCATGTCTCTGGGTGATACATATATGTCCCAAATTCAGAGCCTTCACACCACCCCCTAGCATAAGTAGCCATGATGAGGTCAAAAGAGCGCTGCTATTAGCGCCAGTTATTTCAGATATTTCTCTTTTTATTTATGTTATTCAGAATTTATTCATGACAAATCTGCAAGCCTGTATGCTGAGCTCCGCTCATATATTTAGACAAACAGTAATTGAGAAAGACAGTAGAGTCTTGTGAGCGACTATACCGTTTGTTTTAGCAGTCCCTGCACAAATGGTCCGCACCCTGAAACAGCTGTCATTCAGCAGTTCCTTTTAATGCTACCACTTTTCGTCTTTATTGCTTAAGGCCAAAAGAATGGCAGTTCGTGACCGTACACTGAAATGTTTTATTCATTGTTTCATTGCTGCCTGTTCTGCTCTATCACACAGAAAGCCACCAAGAAAACGGACAAGGTCGAGCCAGATGAACTGGACTTGACTACGCTGACTGACGATGGCTTGAGAGATAAGCTAATCAATCACGGGGTGGATGTGGGACCAATTGTTGGTGAGTAAGACAGAACTATCACTTGTTATAATGACCTCTGTCATTAAAAGAAACACATGAACACCATGGTTCCTTTCACCCTCATGCATCACTATGGACATTTTTGTCCAAATTAGCAGATTTCACCTCTTTATTTGGCTGTAATTTTGGCTGTGCCACTGCCAATGGCAGAATCTTTGTTAGGGTCTCTCATAGCAAATTTTAAAACTCAAAAAACATTTTTTAATAGACCAGCAGAACATGATGAAAAACATGTACTAATATTTTATAGTTTTCAATGGGACATTGTTGTCCGTTACTGAATTAAGACTAGTAAATTTGAGATCTAATGCTACACAAAAACTATAAATGCCGTAAAGTCAATATTTTGGGTAAACTTTGACTTACACATGACTAATTTAAAACCAATTTTTTCCCCATATAAAACAGCAAGTCATCAGACAGCTGCCTTTGGAAGGGAAGGTGACCGGTTCGAATCCAGGGTTTTTTTTGTAGTTTTTTTTGTACTCTTTATTTAACCAGATTGATCAGTTGAGAACCAGTTCTCATTTACAACGATGACCTGGGTCCGTGGGGGTATCAGTGTCATGGCCATTGACACTGCAGCCTGTCTCAAGCTGGATTCAAACCGGCCACCTTCGCTTCCAAAAGCAACTGCTCTACCCACTAAGCCTCTGCTGCCCCCAGTGAGCTTAAGACTGGCTGCAGTGTCACTGGCCACAACCCTGATACCCCCAAGGCCCCAGGTCATCATTGTAAATGAGAACTGGTTCTCAATTGACCTACCTGGTTAAATAAAGAGTAAAAAAACTGGCATTTAAAGGGTTAAAATTCTTTAAATGGTTGAATGTTTGGTAGTTTTGAACAGGGCTGAGGTTGTTTAAGACATTTATGCAATACCGCCTGAGGGTTAAGTGTTTCTGTCGGTGCATGTTTGCCCCTGTCCTCCAGGGGAAACACTGAAATGTATGTAAAGATGGTAATGATGTACCTTAAAGCAGTGCAGTGACCATAACGTTGAGTCTTTATCCTATACATTTGCAGTTATGCTATGGTTACTAAAAACAATTATTTGTAATGACTGCTGTCAATATGTCAATTACAACCTGGCAGGTGGATGTGTATGCTCCACTTTGGGATACCACTTGATCAAAGTGGTGATTATACACAGTTTTAAACCACATCTGTCAGAAAATGTGAATAGATGACTCGTATTGGACTGATTTACCTCACTGAACAAACTAAAGTAAATCAGAAACCAGACCAAGGAACTCACTCTTCCAGAAAAGGCAGGCCAAAAGAGCATCACAGCTTCAGCCTTCCTCTATTACTGATCATAATCTAATCTGAATCTTAATCAGACATGTCTGATTTGTAAACACGTGTGGATAATGTGTAGTTTTTCCTTCATTGATTTTTCCTGTTCTCCCTCAGCAACCACCCGCAAAGTGTATGAAAAGAAACTACAGAGGCTGCTCGACAATGATCCTGTGCAGCCACCACAGCCAGAGGTAGTTGTTGCTAAGATCCAAGAGAACCACAATGGCCACTCTGAGTCCGACCAGTATAGTGACAAGGAGGATGGTAAGAAAGGAGATGAAATAAAACTATGCTCAATACTACACATACAGGTATGGCTGTAGATTTTAGGGTTTCTCAAGCACCTGCTCTCTCAGCGCCTTAAATGACTCCTTCTTGCATAAGTACAAAATGCTAAATGCATAAAACACAACCCATCGATTGGAAGATCATGGTGATTAGGAATTCACATCAATGGTTCATTTACTGAAATTTGTTTTATCTGACCTGACTACTCATTGATTAAACCATCTACTCACTATTTAAAGATTTATTTTCCCTATAATATTATTTTATTGTTGCTTGGCAACAGTATCTTCACTGGGTCTACACTGAGTAACACTAACTGTTGCTGAATATTGTCTGATACATTTCCACAATTTTTAAGCTTCCATTGGGTTTAGTCCATTTTGATCAACCCTGTAAACCAACTTGGAGAGACTTACTATTTATATGGACTGCTTCAGTTCTTGCATTGCTTAAATGCTTGCACTGAGGCAGTAGTCAAACGCAAAGCTACTACTCGCATCTTATTTTGGTGCCAGGTGCACTATATGCTTTCCAGAAGGAACCCCGTTACCATGGCAACATAAAACGGAGAGACAGAGAGTCTTAGACACACTGATTAGGAGGGGGGGACTGCTGAGGGGGGCAACCACTCTCTCTGCCTCAGGAGGAGGAAGGGCAGCTGGGGGGTGAGTGGGGGCGACCAGACACATTCTCTCTTGCTCTTTCTGTCAGTCACTCTTAAATGTTATTTATACTGTACATGGACACACACTGTCCCTCACCCCCACCAATCCCTACAGGCATCCACTCTCCTATTCAGTTACACACATACAGACACACACACACAAACACACACACACACACACACACACATGAATTGACACACACTGAAATCTTTCATTCAGTCAAGCACCCTCACTTACATCAGTGTTGTACAACTTTATGGCCCAGGGGCCAAAACTGGCCCGCCAGAAGGTCCAATTTGGGTCACATGATAACGCATCAAATACAGTGCATGTTAGTGCGCATGATTCTGTGCTAACAAACTGACACACAGGCACCTTTAGCAAGCATGCGTTTACCGAGCATGATTCTGTGCTAACAAACGGACAGACAAAGCATTTTTAGCAAGCGTTGCACGATCCTGTGCGAACAAACTGACACACATGGAGGACTTCAGCCATGGGCGCTCAGGGTCACACATTTGTCTGCTCAAAAAAAGTCACACACCAGGACTTCTGGAAACAGCATATGCACACAGACACACTCCAACACACATGTAGTCTACTTCAAAATGACTCAGGAGGAGTTTTTTGGATTTTCTAGTTAATATTATAATTTTGATTTTTGTGATGATTAGAAGCATTAAAGGTGTGTAAAATGCCTGTCATTTTTGTCACTCCTCAAAATATCACAAAACAATTATATACTGAGATCGAAAAGGACTAAAACAAAGATGGACTTAAACATTTAATCGTTCACATTTATAATGTATGTATTGTTATTGAACATTCTATGTAACATCTATTGCATATCTGTCCGTCCTGGGAGTGGATTCCTCACTTGTGACCCTCCCTAAGGTTTCTACCTTTTCTTTTTTTTGTCCCCTGTTAAAAGGGTTTTTTCCCCCGGTAGTTTTTCCCTTACCCTTGCTGAGGGTCCAAGGAAAGAGGATGTTACCTATCCACCCTGTGAAGCCGTATGAGACAAACTCTGATATGTAAATGTGGGCTACATAAATAAGATTTGATTTGATTTGATACTGACATTTTCATGAATTCATAATCACCTCTTATTTTTTTCCATTAGCCTTAAATGAACCCAGTAATTTATATTTACTCGAGGAGCTGGTCATTCTACGGGGGAGGGGAGGGGGTTTACAGTAGCCTAGAGTGGATGTACCAAACATCTTTTGAATTTTGTTGACCACTGAAGTCTACCATAGGTTCTCCTGCATGCTCAGAAGGGTGAGGGTGAGGTAATGGATACAACAAGCCACTTCACCTCTAGATGTCACCAAATCTTGCACACTTAGTCAAAATGACAAACCAAGAGTCAAACTGGCAGTGTACATGCAACATGTTGGTCCAGATAAGGTGATAAATCTATTACAAAATGTACAGAAATGTTATGCGCAAACTGTGTTAATTGATTTTGTGTAACAATTCTGTGTTTGCCAGAGCTAGAGTTGACAGTTGAACCAGAACCAGAACCAGAACCAGAACCAGAGCTTGAGCTTGAGCTTGAGCCTGAACCTGAACCAGTACCAGTACCAGTACCAGTACCAGTGGCAGAGCCTGAGCCTGAGCCTGAGCCTGAGCCAGTCCCAGTTGTGGAGAGACCTTTGAGGAGCCATGGGAAGAAACCTATTACCACCCACAGCAGCCAACACCAAATGGTAAAAAATGGCTTGGCTTTGAGTCAGCCTCATACCTCCATCTTTCATCTTCCCTTAGTCACAAGCCGTGTCTCATTTCGGGGGCTGCACACTTTGAAGTGCACATGTATAGACCGTTGACTTAACAGTGGTGCGACTAGACCGTTCCATTTCACAGGACACTTAATATGCGCTCTCAAAATGGGAACTCAAAACCCTCAAAATGAAGTGTGAATTGATGTAGACTTCGCGGTCCATCATATCCCAGAATGGACCACGCTCCACTTAGCGAGAATTAAAAAAAAAAAACAGAAGCGGAGACCAACTGACTCATTTGAAATGTTGTTTTGAGGTGTTAGAACATTAAAAACCTCAGGTTTGTGAACTTTACATCTTAGTTAGTCATAATAGCTACTGTGTGAGCAGCTCCCTGCCTCAGAAGTTCAGCATTTATCAGAAAACACCTGTAAGGGTTTACGTTTCATTTTGATATGTTGAATCAGAATATATCGCAGTGCTGTGATGTAAAAAAATGTTTTAGATGCTTAAATTAACTCTCTTCGATAAAAGGTGAGGGAACTGTGGCACAGCGACTGTTTCTGGCTTCATTTTGTCGAGTCCCGTCCCACAGCTGCTGCCAAATGTGGACCATCTCATTTAACCATGTAATGCAGAGAGTGCCCTTTTCTCACGAGAGGTATTACGCAGCACCTTAAATGGGACACAGCTACAGGAATAGGAACTGTAAATAGAGCTTTATCAGTAGCAGTACCTTCTGCATTTTGCCAATACTTACTTTAAAGTAATAAGGGCATGATGTTGTTCTTGAACTTCTAAACTATCTATCTAACTGTATTGAAGCGGTAGTTTACATTTTCTGCCATTCTAGTTTCTAGTGAGGAACTCGATGATTCCTGTTGTAATGACTTCTTGTACAGAAGCACTGATGATCTCAACTGTTATTACATTGAGCAGTTACTGTCGGGTGATCTTCGCAGTCATGTCGTCCCGTCAGCTCACAGGGATATATGACACGGGGTAGAAGAACCTTTGAGAGCAGTGGGAGGTGGTTAAAAACAGCTGTTTGCCTCTCTCTCACTCACTTGTGCTCCAAGTTTGGGCCAAAAACTATTTCAACAACTATGAGGAATGAAAAGCAAATCAGTGTTTTCCCCTGCCATTCTATTAGGGGGGCACCCTGCCCCGCCCCCCCCCAGCGGCACCTCCAGACTGTCGTCATTGAAAGAAAGAAATGGTCACCATGATTCCTTGAAGTTTTGGTGTCTGTCTCTCTCTTGTAACAGCAGCTCCACATGCTGTGTTCACTCAATGAATGTCCACCTGTTGAGCTGGGGCCTCAAGGAATGGGAGACACATGAAAACTGGTCCACTGCCAACAATGATCTGGCATATGCTGTGTGGAGGAGCTGTGTGTGTATGTACACATGTGTGTGCGCACATTTGTTTCAACTCAGGGCCGTAGTTGACCACTCATGAACATTTGATATTGTCCCTAAGGCTCCGTCCAGATAAATACATTATCATTTTAAAATGAAAACAATGTCTTTCCCAACATGGCTTATGGTATCATATCAGAAGTAGTCTCAGTTCACACCAACATACCTTAAGCTATGCATCACTTATCCATTCATGTTCTCGGGCCATGTGCCAACAGGAAGCAGATGGCTTATTCTGCTGTTGGTTCCATAATATACAACATAGTACAAAGAGAATTCATAAGTATTTGCAGGTATTTCTCCTCTTGGATGGATGGTTGGGTGGTATATTAGGAAAGAACTCAATGTTCCGGTTATTAGAAATGTTTTAACATCTTAACTCAAATATAAACTTCCAGTGTGGTCCTACAAAACAAAGAAATTATACTGAATTTTAAAAACTAAAAATTCTGTATATTAGAAAGCCCTGAAAATGGGCATTAGAGGGCCTTTAAGTTTGAATTGCTGTTTTGTAGCTTCACAGAAGTGGATAATAAAAATTATAAGCTATTAACATACAGTTATCTTTTGTTATTATCCACTTTATTAATGAAGCGAATTTTTACTGCCCTATGATAATTTACAAGAGTTAGTTCCCTCTGAAGAGATTTACAACTTCAAGTCTTAAATAGCAAGCAGAATATAAGCAGTGTCCTTTTTAAGATTTAAAAATGGTCTGCTCAGTCAAGTGAAAAAAAACTTAAATATGTGATAATGTAGACAGGGCTAGACATTTCACTCTGTATCTCAAATTATTTCAGTGTCTAGGGTGCATGTAGTTATATTTACATGGCACTAAATCATATTTTGTGAGGCACACAATTTGTCTTTTTGTCTTTACGAGTAAAGAAGTGTAGATGCTGTATATAGAACAGCACATCAACAAAATAACTTTGTAACTCAGTTCAGGAAAGACGAGGCCTGCAATGAAGTATGAAAATAGATGCCAACAAAAAAAGAGTTCAAAAGCACAAACAACTTTCTTGAAGGGGGGGAGTAAATGTATTATGCAATAAACTGTACCATAAGAAATACTTTTTAATGTCGTCTTACTTATACAATTCCTTAGTTTCACTTTGCAAATTTTTTGAAAGAGGATCACCAATTAATTGCTTAATTTCTACTCATCTGATTTGATGGCCATTGTAATTATCACTAGAGCCTATACTTGTAGCCTTTCAGAGGAGGGTGTCAATCATAAGTGTTTCAAAATTGTAATCATTCACGCAAAATTCATGTGTAAGAAATCATTCCAATCCTCATTCAGAATCCGTTATCCATCATCCCGATCATCCGAAGACACTGAAGTCACCCCAATACAGCAGCAAACAGTCTAAATTATCCTTTATCCACTGCAGGTACTTTTCTCATTTACATGGAACTTCGAAAACTTGGCTGTGTTTCCACTGGTTTAAACCTTCCCTTGACCTTCCCAACGAGCTGATTAGCTGACGATGCAAAATGTAGCGCACACACCAAAAATAAATCTGCAAGAAGTCAAAGAAAAAACACAACTACAAGCTTCAGGGCCACGATCGTTGCAGTGGGTTCGACCGTTGTACTGACAAGTGCTAGGAACCAGCGAGTCAACCTAATTTGAATCATAAACGTTGCTTGTGATCGGTCCTATTGCAACAGGCTGCCGCAATCTTCCGCTGGATTCGACAGGACAGTAGACCTGTTGATTCCTATTTGCTGTAATCCGTACCCACATGCAATAATTTGGCCTCATCCTTTGCATGCAATGTGCAATGTTCACAATTACGCAAACCCACCTCCACTGACATGTATCAATGTAAATATCTAAGTGTATATACTCGGTGGCACTATATAAAAAATTTCATTTAATAAAATGAACTTGACCCTCAAGAGGGGGCGGGTTGTCCCCCTAATCTAATGATGGGGTAAACACTAATACAGCAAAAACAAAATAGAAGGAATATAACCGTATAGGTTATATTCCTTTTATTTTGTTTTTTGTTATTCTACTCTTAGATTTATTTTATATAATTATATATCCTGGGTATATGGTTATATTACTTTTATTACTTTTATTGTAATTTACTCTTATTCTGCTCTTATTTATCTATTTTTTATTATTTTTGCACCATTTGGAGGAGTGCTCCTAATTTCAGTGTACACACGCAATGACAGAGGCTGTCATATTGTATTCTATACTGTTCAATTAGCTGACACAGTGACCACAGTTCATTTCTAGTATATTCCTACCATTTATTATGATGTCTTTGGTATTTTTTTACATGTGTACTAATAGTTTCATCCATGTCACGTTGAAGTCAAAGAGTCGTGACCAACTGCCAAACCATCATCTCCTCTGGTTCACCCCACCAGAGTCAACAATTTGAACTATGGCAGCATTTGCATCATCTCACCCATTAAGAGTGAGGAGACCCCCTGGATCATGTCAAACCAGATTGGATTTAAAGTCAGCAGTGTGTCTGCAGCATGGGTACAGTTCCACTCCTCACTTTTTTAATCCTTCGCTCTGAGACATTTGGCTATGGCAAAACACGAGGAGCTGATACTCTCCCTTGTAGACCATAGTATATACAGTAGTTTCTCTGGTGACTTGGTAGATTGTGTTTGTGTGGGTGCAGCTGTTAAGTGCTCCTGTGGGGACAGTTGTGTAACATCTGAAACGTGGACTGGTTGGCTGAACGTCATTGACACATGGTCTCTCACGTTGTATGTCAGCAGGAGTGTCACCCTCTACACGTTCAGATGAATGAAAGGAGGCAACCATTGGCTTCCTGTCCACATGCAGCCTATAGAGGACATTCAACATATCCACGCTGTCAGATGATGTGTTAGTAAGACAGGTAGACTGTTTGGCAGAAAATGTTTTACTACTTGTGCTCACCAAGTGGTTCATTCATAAATGTAGTGGTGGGCCTAGCCCTTTTCTGTTGGAACTGGGTCACATAGAAACTTTCAGACATGGAGCCCCCTTCTGGTCAACACACACACCTGCAGGTGAACATGAGGTAATTGTGTGACTTCTTTTTTCACCTGAATATCTAAAAAGTTGTGTAGAACAAGAAGTGAGACGCTATATGAAATGAGTCTGTTTGCCTCTTATTTCAAGCTTTTATTGCTGTTTTGTGAAGGTGGAGAAGATCACGGCCAGTGACCAAACCACAAAAGTGGTAGAAAAGGATGTTCTGAAGGAGCTGTTCCTCAACGACCCCAACAGTCCATCGGGAATTAAGTGAGTAATGATTATTTTCATTATGGCCATAACTGACAGCTGTTGTGATAATAGATTAATATGTGCATTGTTTTTCTCCTATTAAACGTATAAAAAGGACTATAGTGTGTTTAGTGTTTACTGAACCCATGTGTTGACAGATTTGATTTATCAATAACCAAAAACACCAGCAAATGTAAATGTTGACAATCAATTGATAATGGATCAGTCATGTGGATTGCTCCATTTTTCCTTGTTCAAAAGATTATGTTTCTGACACTGATCTTAGGTCTAAACCTTAATTTTTATCTTAAAAATATTTTACTGTTTTCTTAAATGTAATCACTTCAAAAGGCATCTTTACAAGTCAAGTTTAAGGCTAAAATGTTACTTATCCCCTGCCACTGTCATATTACCCGGGTATAGAGATGATATGTTTTGAGATTCACCGTGACAATATTATTACAATTCATAACAATTGTTTAAACATTTAATTATATTTGACCAGTATTTATATTGGACATACTTAGTCTTGATGATTAATCAAAGTGCTAAAAAAGAAAGTGCATTGTGTAAGATTTGGTGACATCAAGTGGTGAAGTTGTTTGTTGTATCCATCACCTCACCCTCACCCTGCTGAGCATGCAGGAGAAACCTATGGTAGACTTCAGATGTTATTAATACTCTAAAGAGGCTTAGTATGTCCACTCTGGGCTACTGTAAAAACATGGCAGCCCCCGTAGAGAGGACCCGCTCCTATACATTAATGGGCTCATTTAAGGGTAATGGGGGAAAATGATACAGTGAGATGGTTATAAATTCATGAAAATGTTAGTATGCAAATGTTTTGTAATATTTTTGGAGTGACAAAAATGACTTACACACTGCACCTTTTAACCTAGTTGTTGATTTAATCCACACATACGTGTGTGACAGGTAGGTCAGACTTAGGTGGATACAAGCGATTAAGTGGATTTTTTTCACCACTTAGTCACATTTAAGTTGTCTTACAGGTAGAAACAGAATTCAGAATCATCTTTACGAGTTTATTCATGGGTAATCCAGACCAAAATTAGGAGTAACCGAAATAAATCTGTGTTCATATTATGTTTATTTTTTCAATAATGGATCAATGACCTTGGAGCAATTAGAAACAGCGCAGGGGGTTGCTGTTGGATGTAGTATCTTGAAACCTGATGCCTACTGCTTTACATGCCAGTGACATTTTATACATACAGTGTTCATCATACATACATCATACGCACATTAACATTTGGATTAGGAATTGTTTATACTATTATAAGAGTCTAAAATTTCGATATGTTCTTGTAGTTGGCTATCTAAAATTCTCAAAAACTGTCTCGCAGCGCCACGTGTCGGCGACCCATCCGAGGAGCTGCGGGTCGCCCAGTGAAGCCCCTTGACCTGTGGAACAACGAAAACAGCATCTTCTCTCCAAAGTTTACCAAGACCAGCAGCTCTTCCTACACAGAGAGCCGCATCGTCAACAGAGTCAACAGCCTGCCCCCCTCCACTACCGCCACTGCCCCCTCCGCCAGGCTTCTGTCTACAGCTCCCCCTGTAGCTAAGACCAAAGCAGTGAGTCGTGGCGTGTCTCTGTGGATTAAGCTGTTCTTGCTGGCTATTGTGGCTGTCTTCCTGTTCTTGGTTTACCAGGCCATGGAGACCAACATCATCAGTCCTTTTGCAGCCAAAGAGAAAGAAGTGGCGAGTGGCAGCACAGAGTAGAGAGAACAGGATGAAGAGAAGCCCATCTAATTCTTCTTACTTTCTTTTTTTGAAAGCGTGAATTTGCATTGTAGCCATTTTATCTACCAGTGCTGTGAAGTTACCTCTGACATCACTGCCTTTTTGTCATTAAGTTTTTTTTTCCTTTATTTTCACTGAATCATTGAATTACTCAATTGAAGTGACACAGCTGTTTCAGAGACATTTCAGAGGATCTCCACAATATGTGAAAAGACCTCAGACAGTTGATCTCACTGTCTGAGGTCACAACAACACTAACTACCGGTCCACTTCGAGTGACACAAATGAAATCACACAAACATGTGGACTCACCTTTTTTTGCCTTGTTTTATTTCAGACTTGCAGTGTGCATGCGAGTGCGTTTACTGAATGTTTGTTTAAAAACTTTTGAGATATTTTTTCACTCTTTACCTTGGCTTTTGTCTATTATAGTTACCAAAGGCCTTGAAGATGGAAACAGAATCTATGTTTTGTACTCAACCATCTTTGTTAATTAGACAGAGAGGCTTATTATTGTAACCCAAATACATCTAAATCTACTTAAACCCTATGCCAATATTTTCTTAATGTTCACTTTTTATAAAATTGAATGTCCCAGTATATTCGTCTGAATTACGTATTCACTGTCGCATATATTAAGATATCTACTCAATAAACTATTACGTTTTTTGCGTGCCTGAAATTTTTTATTCATTATGCATTTTTGAAGTGGATTCTTTTCACCAGGTTCTGCTGGAAATGAAGTAACACCATACACAGTAAAGGTCCAGTGTGTAAGATATAATAATTAGATGTAAAATCTTTTGTTGGTGTTTGATCATCTGAATGAGTGAATGGTTGTTTTCACCCCAGAATGAGCATGTAGGGGTCATTTGGTCGTACTGGGTTATGTTCAATAGGCCTTCCACAGCTCTCTAATCAATCTTATGTATCTGCAAATAAGTCAATTTCATATCCTCTTTCAGCCGTTGTGGGTTAAAAAAAAAAG